>JABUQX010141014.1:2500-14854 GCA_015478945.1 Trachelipus rathkii
TAATAATAATAATATATATATATAATAATATATATAATATAATAATAATAATAATAATAATAATAATAATAATAATATATATATATATATATATATATATATATATATATATATATATATATATATATATATATATATATATATATATATATATATATATATATATATATATATATATATATATATATATATATATATATATATATATATATATATATATATATATATATATATATATATATATAAGGGAGAGATATTGTTTGTGCATATTTGTGCCATTGTCGACTGAAGTAACCCATAGTAACGGTTTTGTAAGTTTAAGGTTTCTCATTTCTCATTGATCCAGTCTGGACACTACGATCCAGCCTGGACGATGATTGTATTATATATATTATTGCTGTAGTTATTACCAAAACTTAGAGAATTATAGAGGTTATAATTATGTTCTCTCTTTTTAGTTTGGATATATGATTTGATGTTATTGATAATATTATAACCTAAACACTTTGTTAAAGTTCTAACGAGTACATGATATTGTACCAAAACATTGTTAACAAATAATTCCATACATACTTGAAGACTTTGAAGACCTGGAAGTAGATATCCAGATTTTCCAGGTTAGTGTGTACGGCTAAATAAAAGATTCCATTTCATTCATTATGTAAAATTTATTAATGTTATGTGCTGGAAAAGCAGTAGTAAAACAATTATTATTGTTGCAGTTTAATATCAGAAAGAACCAGCAACTATTGAATTAATTGAACAAGCCCCTCTTGGAAATTGAAAGGGTGAGTTCAATAAAGTAATAAAGTACATATAATATTATATGTAAAATATACTGTTATAAATGAAGATAGGGTGATCTGTAGTAATCCCCTTTATTATTTATTTTGACAGGGTTTCAATTCACGGTTTCAATTTCAATCTTGGATTTCATTTTATGGTTTAAATTCAAGGTTTCAGTCTCTGGTTTAAGTGCCTGGTTTCATTTCTGTTGTGAATTCAGCTCTTTTTGTTTATCCCCAAAATCCTCAGTTAAGTATAGTATATTTGTCGTAATTGAGTCAGAATTTCTACTTCCTCCCTTACTTCATTGCACGAATAATATTTGGAATCGTTTGGTTTCCACTCTTGAATCTGATCCTGAACTTATGTACATAATCATAATACATTGGATTTTAAGTATAATTCCAATGTATTTATCTAATTAAAATATATCATATAATCAAATTCATATAACTTTTATTATAGTTTGTTGGGAGTGGATTGTGTTATCTTTATCTATTCACAAACCTCCCACATGTATATATTTTGAGCGAATTAAGTAAACATAAACTTTTTTATAGTGTGTCAATATCCTAGATTTTGATTCTCTATTGACCTATGATTATATTATTATTCTTCACTACGGAAAAAATATCTGATTAGTCTCCATTGATAGATAGATCCGGGACCGATCTAGTTAAGTATAAACCCTTCCTTTGGGGTAAGACCTGTAAATTGTATCATAAATGCTTATTCACATTAAAAAAACTCCCTCCTTGAATAGTCACACAAGTAAGCAGGCCAACGGAGTCCCGAGACAATCTCCCTCCGTTACGGAAAAAGCTTAGCCTGCTCAGTAATACCTCTGATGGTGTCAGTTGGTTGCCTGTGCTTACTAGACATTCAAACCACATCTACCGAACATCACCTTAATACTATCTACTTCTTATTATATCTTTTGACCTCCGAATTATTCAATCTTCTTCGACCTTCGACTCTACGAGAATAAATGGAGAGAGGCACCTTCCAGTCGGTACGAGTGTTCGGTCCCAGCGTGCTTTTAACATAAATATCTTATATATATATATATACATATATATATATATATATATATATATATATATATATATATATATATATGCTTTTCTTTAAATTTTAAGAATATTACATGATTTAATAATATGTATATATATATATCTATATATATATATATATATCACTATATATATCATATATAATAATAATATATATATATATATATATATATATATATATATATATATATATATATATTTATATATATATATGTTATATATATATATATATATATATATGTATATGTAATAACTTAATAATATAATATATATATATATATAGCATAATATATATATATATATATATATATAACTGCTCTAATATATATGTTTTTATATATAATAATAATAATAATAATATATATATATATATATATATAATATATGTATATATATATGTATATATATATAATATATCTAATATATAATATAATATAACCAATGTAATAATAATATATAATAATAATAATATATAATATATATAATAATATATATAATAATAATAACTTAATATATATATGTGTGTATAATATATATATAATAACATAGCATAATAATATGTAATAATATAATAATATATATATGTATATGTATATATATAATAATAATAATAATATAATATATATATATATATATATATATACTGTATATATATTTATAAATAATAATAATAATAATATAATAATAATATATATATGTATATAATAATAATATATATGTATATATATGTAATAATATAATAATAATATATGTAATAATAATAATAACAAAACTATATTGTTTCTCTCTCATCTAAACTCTTATAAATATATATATATTATATATATCATATATATATCTACATATATACATATATATATATATATATATATATATATATCACTCTTATGAAATATATATATACTTATATATCCCAATACTCTTATATACATATATATATATATATATATATATATATATATATATCCACTTTTTATATCAGGCCCATCACTCATAATTATATGTGCAGTATATATACATCATATATATATATATATCTCCTATATATATATCATATATATATACCCTTTCTTCATATCTTATATATCATATATATCATATCATATATTGACCAAATATTTAAAAAAATAGAAAATTTTATAATATATATATATATATATATATATACTCATATCTCATATATATATATATATCATATATATACTCACTATATATATATATATATATATCTCACATATATATATATATATATATATTATATATATATATATATATATATATATATATCTTCCCTTCTAGAGTCTATATCCATTAACAACAATACATAGATGAATATATATATATACATATATATAATATATATATATATATATATAGTATATATATATAATATATTTATATATATATATAATATATATATATATATATCATAACAACTTAATATATATATATATATATATATATATATATATATATATATATATATATATATATATATATATATATATATATATATATAGTAACTAAATGTTTTAAAATGAAAATTTTACCATGTTAAAGTATTTCCTTTTCGAAAAAAAAAGTTAATTCAGTTATAGCCTTTATAATCTGTAATATTAATTTCATGTTTCATTTTAATAGCTTTATCACAAATTGTTTTACAATATAATTTCTATTATAATATGTTATAAAATAATATTTCTTATCATATTATGTAAATATCTTTGATTTTATTCAATTTATATGCACACAACTATTTCATTATTTTCATGCCAAAAGTTTATAATATTATTTGTTTGTAAAATATTCAAAAGACAAGATCTGAAACGAGATTTTAATATATATAATTTTTATTTTAAAAACCTAATTCCACAATTAGGATATAGAACGAAACTTACAAGTATATTTATGTGAAATTTTGAATTAAGAAAATCCAATAAGAAAAAAGTTTAACTCTTATCCTGATAAGGATAGTTAAAAAGGATTCTAACTACTTTATTCATTAATGATACCTACTATCCAAAGCCGTAGACGAAAAATATAGCTTCCTGAAAAGGTGAAGAGGCGATTTCAGTAATGAAAACAATTAGGTAATAATTGATATTTAGATCCTTCAACGTAAAGGGAGGTCATTTCGGATGATATCAAAAACAAACAAGTAGTGAAAAATAAGAGAAAAAAACAAATATCTCAACACGTTTCACTTCATAACCATTTTTCTAAAAAATGCCTTCAGACAACGAATAAGACCAGCTCCTAGCAGAAGACCATATCGATGAAGAAATTATTGCCGGTATTAAAGTAAAACCGTCAGTGTTTTCTGAAACGTCCGTTCCAACTTGGTTCCGAGTTTTGGAAGCGCCATTTCATCTTGGCAAAATTACCTCGAAAAAGACGAAGTTCCACACTCTCCCCCAGCTTCCAACAAAAATCATCTATCGTATATCCATTACAGAACCTGATGCCCACGCCTACATACCCCTGAAGAAAGCAGCCGTTACAATATTCGAGAAAAGCAAGCAGGAGATGTTCAACGACGAAGTTATGTAAAAGCAAATTCACAGTAGCAAGCCTTTTCTTTATTTAAGAGGAGAAACTCTCATTTATGGAGTACCAAATTAAAAGATTGGGCTTGTCATCAGAATGCAGTTCTTTAAAAACACTTTCAAATTTCATTCGCCTGACTCTCACTTCTCAGGCATCCCCTACCTTTGAGCAACTTTAGTGCTGTCCGCTCCTCTCATGGCAGTGTCAGCAGCAATGGCTATACAAGCAACAACAGAAGGAACACCTATAGGACTTGTCCATGTAGCTAGAAACAAAAACCCCGTGTTAGCAAAGCACACATTTACTTCGCTCAGCAGGAAAAAACCATGGTCATGTTGTAAGTTTCCTGACAAATCTAACACGCAGCTGACAACCGCCCTCGTCGCGTCTTCTATATCCTGTTCTCCGCAAATTCTGGAAAACTAGAGAGCAAATTAATTACTGCGCTATAATCAGTTCTGCACATACTATAAATGTAACGAAATTCGGTTCAGATGCTCTCTTCTTCTTCGATACCGGAGCTTTAGGTTCAAGGTACCGCTAACATGTCCCTATTTTCCTAGCGTCAATTATGCCGCAGCTGTTCACCCTATCCAAGTGTCATGGTGAAATAACGACATATATAACAATCAAGAAGATTTGTCGAGAATTTCATTGGACTAGGATAGTACCTTCTGGCGCACTGCAGCAAGAATGCCCATGGATTTTGTTCACCATTACAATTTAATTATCGATTGTGGAAATGAAATTCTACAATTCTACATCATTTACTTCTCTTCTAGCCCATCTCCAAGTCTCTTTCAAAGAAGTTCTTTCTATATAAATTTGTCAACTTTGAAGAATCTGATATCTCATCTTTGGCTGAGAATTTTCCTTTGTGAGCTTACAGACTTAGCTTAAATATGTTGGCTTTTCACAAGGACCTGTTCATTACATAGAAGCAGGTGATTCTTCTCCTGTGTTTGCAAGCCCTCGCCGCCTTCCTGAAGATAAACCTAAAGCAGTAAAAGCAGAATTCACACCCTCTTGAAGGAATGGAATCATTAGTCTTTCCAAAATCTTCTTGCAGAAGTTCTCCCCTCCGTTTTGGGAGCAAGAAACCCCCAAAATCTTGGATGCCTTGTGGTGATTGCAGATCTTTAAATGCAATAACTAAAAAAGATGGGTATTCACTTCATCACATTCAAAGTCTCTCACAACGTCTTCATGGAGCAACAATCTTCAGTAAAACAGACCTTCAGAGGGCATACTATCAAATTTCGATAAGACCTAAGGACTTTGAAAAAACACAATAACAACTCCTTTCGGCCTCTTTGAATTCGTTTCTATGCTGGATTTGGTTTGAAAAATGTGGGCCCACTTTTCAAGAATAATGACTCCATTTTAAATATTCAATTTATTTATTACATAAGATGACTATTATTTTGCTTTATCATCTCAGAACAACATTAAGAGCACATTTCAAGACAGTTTGAGTTTCTTCAAAAAAATTCTTCAAATAGTCCTTCGAAAATTGTGAATTCTTCAAGACATCTCACTATTTGGGATACATATTATTTCTTTAGAAAGAAGTTCTCCTCCTTCAGAAAAGATGGGGGAAATTTCTAATTTCCCTCTTCCTCGAGACTCAACAGCTCTGGAAGATTTATTTGGTATTTCTTTTATCATAAAAAAGCAAAATAACAACTAAAAGATAAATCTCTTACTTGGCCACAGTGGAACGGCGAGATACTGTATATTTGTTTTATTTATCAGAACCAACTTTAAAGCCTTAACTCTTCCATTTTTCCAAATCTAACCCACCTTTCAACTTTTTAACAGATGGTACTCAGATCTACAGGGTGACCTCCCATCCGACAAGTTGTTGGACATCCAACAACAATGGACTTTCTACAACAAAATGCCCCCGCTCAGAATAACAAAGTAAATATTCAGCATTCGACCACATGACCTTCTAATATTTACTGTTCTTCTCTTCATTTCAAGCATATGGTGAAGGAAAATATCTTTACCGATTACCAGACATTTTGCTTCACCTTTTACAGTAGAATCAAGCAAAGGGTGGTCGTGTACAACATCATCTTCGTAATAACATAATGGTTTCTTCATTAATGATCTACCTTAGAGACCATGTAACATTTGAAAAGAGATATGTTTTTCCCGAATCTCCTCCCGTAACAGTGGATTGCATCGATTTACACATAACAACCGTTCGTCTTCAACCTTAGTGAAGAAGCTAGTTTTACAGCTCGCCTTAATTTCATACCTTTTACAAGATAATCTTGAAATATGGTGTGATACATTATCATCTTTTCCTCGACCATTCGGGCCAAAACCATGTCGTGAACAAATGTGCAACAATTTTCATTAGATGTCTCATCCTGGAATAAAAAATTTTCTTCGTCTCATCAAGATTCATATATTTCTGCCTAATATGGATAGTGAAATCCATGAAATTTGAATTTTACATCTGCATCATCAGTTTTATCTGTCAAAAATTCAGCTTAGTATAAAGTCACATATTGCACACATGGAAATCCCATATAGCGATTCAAGAACTGGTACATATCGACATCATGGTACCATTACCTCCATCTTCTTACCGATACATCAAGCTCCAGTGTTCAGATTACTTCTCCCTTGCATCGACAATAACACTAAATGATTGGAGGCAATTCCTCTCATGAATACAACTTAAAAATCTGTCACATTTGCCTGCAATGGATATCAAGATCTTGATTTTTTCTTTATGTAATATCCGACAGGTAACATCAGTTTGAAGGAAAAATTTTCTACCGAACTATTAAAATTGTTGGGATTTCATCTGACCAGTTGGCGTTGTCGCTTCTGTCAAATGCTCAAATCGAAAGATTTCATCAATCTCAAAGTGCTGTATGGTGTGGAAAAAAAAGTATAGGTTACTCTTTCTTCTAGTTATCATTCTAAGTCTTCAATGCTTTCAAGCTGTAACCGGAGAAATGCCTCTTCTTCTTCAAATACCAAAAAATAGAGCTTCATGTAGCGACTTCATGAGAAATTTATTACTCATATGAAACAACTAGTTGCACCACAAGTGTAGTAATCCTCCTTAAACTCCCTGCGAGAACTTCAAACCTGTTTCTGCGTGTCTTTTTAAGGTAGATCACATTAGGAAATACCTTTAGGCATCTTATTCCCAGCCCTACAGGGTTCTTCAAAAAGAGTGGGTCAAACTTTACAAGATGCGCTTCCTTATGGACGAGCAAATGTCGCTTCAATTAATCAGTCCCTAAGCCTCCCATTTTACCTTTGCTCCTCAAATAATTTGGCTCTCATTCAGTTTATTGATTGCTTTCACACAGATCATTTAATCTGCTAATCAGCAAGAACAAATTTTAGTTCCTAGACACAACCCGGTACGACAGGTTCGTATTAATGTGCAAAGACTCCGCTTTTGGGGCGCGAAGTGTATATAGTGATCAAATGTTTTAAAAAGAAAAGTTTGCCATATCAAAGTATTTTATTTTTTTAAAAATGAAATTCTAGTATAACCTTTATAGTCTGTAATATTAATTTAATGTTTTATTTTAATAATTTTGTAATAAATTATGTTTTTACAATATCTAGTTTTTCTATTATGGTATGTTATAATATAATATTATATTCACATTTCTGTGTAAATATATTGTTTTTATTCGAATCTATGCTATAAATTATTTAATTATTTTCCCTCCGAAAATTTATATTTTTTGTTTGTAAAATATTCCCCAGACAAGAACTGAAACGAGATTTTAATATATATTATTTTTATTTTAAAAACCTAATTCCACAATTACAATATAAACGAAACTTACAAATATATTATTGTATGGAGTCTGAACAAAAAAAAATCCAAAAAGCAAAAGTTATTAACTCTATCCCTATAAAGAGAAAGTTAGAAAGGGTTCTAACAACTTTATTAATTATTGATGCCTAGTCTCAAAAGCCGGACTCGAAAAAAGTAAAGAAACGACTTCAACAATGAAAACAATTAGTTATTAACTGATATTTACAGCAACATAAAGGGAAGTCATTGCAGAAGATACCAAATTACAAACAACATGTGGGAGGAAAAACTGGAAAAAAATAAATATTTCAATACCCCATTTACTTTTACTTCATATATATATATATATATACATATATATATATATATATATATATATATATATATATATATATATATATATATATATATATATATATAAAAATATATAATAATATATCTTATATATAATATATAATAATATAATAATAATAATAATAATAATAATATATAATATGTACTTGTAATAATAATAATAATAATATGTATATATATGTAATATATAATAATATATATATAATATAATATAATAATATAATTTATATACATATATGTAATAATAATAATAATAATAACATATGTATAATAAATATAATAATATATGTAATAATAATAATAATATATATATGAAAAGTTTCTATAAAGTATGTTTATATAATAATATATAATAATAATATATAATAATATATATATAATAATAATATATAATAATAATAATAATATATAATAAGAATAATATGCATAGTAAAAATAATAATAATAATATAATAATAATATAATAATAATAGTATATATATATATATGTGTATAATAATAAATATATATATATATATATATAACATATACATATATATGCTCTCTATATATATATATATATATATATATACCTTATATTCTTTAGAACCATATTATTTTCTTGAACAACGGGCAAGGTTATACACGGCTCTATGGAGAAATTGTGTCAAATAGTAATTAATAAGCAAGGAAAGTGGATATTCTAGGTATTTCACAGATTACAATAGTTGAAATCATTTGAGATGAGATCATGATATTGGGACAAAAAAAAGGAAGATGAATAAAGATTTCGACTCTGTTTCCAGCTTGCACCAAGGAAAGCAGCAAGAGGTTACGAATGCAGTAAGATAGTCGAAACGAAATAGCACCTTGTGCAAACATACAAGACAAACAAGAGAAAACGTGTGATACGAAACATATCATAAATAAGAAACGAATCTAATAGAAATAAAAATAGTTAAATGTCGGGCAAATATTCAAAATAAAAGAATTTAAGTGTCGGATTCTACTTAAAGCTTTCGGTATGCCCATCGTCAAAGAAAAAAATTTATTGAATTTGAAGAACTCCGGACCTAAGGTCTGAAAGAAATTAAAGATTATTAGTTTATCTTTCCTTACAGAGGCTATAATGATGATCTCCAATAAGGAAAAATATACATTGGTATCAGATATTTCTCTTAATTCAAATTCAAAGCTTTGGAAAGAAGAGGGATCATACAAATAATAGAGGATTGAAGGTTCCCTCTTTTTAGAACAGTTGAATATGTATATATATATATATATATATATGTATATATATATATATATGTATATAATAATATATATATATATATATATATATATATATAATTATAATATAACATATATATATATATATACATAGTATATATATATAAAATATATATATATATATATATATATATATAATATAATATATATATAATAATAATATATATATATATATATATATATATATATATATATATATATATATGTATATATATATATATATATATATATATATATATATATGGCCACTTCTCGCATGGCTCAATCGAAATTAGGTGAAAGTCAACATGGCAAGGACCCGGGTTCGATCTGGTCCAGATCCCTGGGTAGGAATTATCTAGAGATTTTATCAAAAGAATAGAGATGATGCCCATGGTTATGAACTTTTTACATATATATATATATATATATAACAATAACTTAATATATATATATATATATGTATATATATATATATAACATATAATATATATATATTTCTTCTTATTCTATATATATATATATATATATATATATATATATATATATATATATATATATATATGATTCCAAAGGAGCTTTGTTTGAGACTACAGAAAATTTCAGTTCGGTACATATTTTATATGTATATATATATATATATATATATATATATATACATAACCTTATATATATATATATATATATATATATATATACTGTACTATATGCTATGTATGTAACAACCATACCTATCAGAATCACCCCTTTCTCTCCCCCAAGTTGGGGTAAGATACATAACATGTGCTGGAAACAGAAAAAGTAGTAGAGAAGAATATGACACTTAAGTCAAAGAAAACCAGATCACACCACTCATTTGATACCTTTTAGTGAAATTTTGTGCAGTCAGAGAAAATAAACCCTAGAACTTCACGGGACCGAGACGGACTCTCACTATGGAATATCGTCAATGTAGGGTTCATTCCTTGGCCCAGGTGGACCACAACCATACACCCTCACAAACCCTCCCCCACCATTCACACCTATTATTTTCGCCTTTGCCAAACTCACATTTCTCACCTCCAGGCATTCCTTTACTGATTCAATTCACTTTTTCTTCGGTCTCAAAGCCGGACGATTCCCAGCCCACTCAAACTATACATCCGATTGACCAACGGACTATCATCCATCCTTTCCACATGACCAAACCATCTCATCGTACTTTCATTTATTTTCTCATTTACATCTATCTTCACACCACACAACTTTCTAAAAGGTTAATTCCTCATTTTATCAATTCTTTTTACACCAAACATGCCCCTTTTTCATCTGAATACATTGTACTTTAGATCTATACCTCTTATTCCAGACCATACTTTCACTACTATACATTAACACAGGTAACAACATAGCCTCATGTTAGACCCTAGCGAGCTCAAGACTTAGTCCCTTTATATCCACCAAGGATTTTATTGAACCAGCCATCTTAATGCCATCACAACTTTCCTGCTTCACTCTGCATCATCCGTTCCCTTTTCATTAACATATATCCTAAATATTTAAACTCAGACAATCGTTCCAGCTGCTCACCATCTAGTATAACTTTACACCGACCGAGGACTGTCCTTACTCACAAAGATAAACTTACTCTTATCTTCTTTTATACAAACTGCCAAATCTCTCTACCAATCCTTTCAAACTCTCTTCAGATTTGAAAAAAAAAAAATCATCCTCATATAAGGTAGGGCCCCCTCCACTCTCTTCCATTCTCCATTATTCTAACACCATCCACTCCCCCCTCTAATTCAGATTCTAATATATATATATATATATATATATATATATATATATATATATATACCTAATATATATATATATATATATATATATATTCTTTACCTTTTTACATGATCTCCGAAGAACATGAATAAACACAACAAACCTTCTATAGCCATTAATGAAATTATTCCAACAACCATGTTCCGACAGAGTCCTTCTTCTCCTGCAATATATTACATATATATATATATATATTATAATATATATATATATATATATATATATATATATATATATATATATATATATATATATATATATAAATATATATATATATATATATATATATATATATAATAATAATAATATGTATATATATGTATATAATAATATAATAATAATAATAATAATAATAATAATATAGATAATAATATATGTAATAATAATATAATACATATATAATAATAATATAATAATAATATATAATATATAATATATATATATATAATAATAATAATAATATATATAATATCAATAATATATATATATATATATATATATATATATATATATATATATATATATATATATATATATCTATATATATATCTATATATAATAATAATATATGTATATATATATAATAATATCTCTATATAATAATAATAATATGTAATAATAATATATATAGTAATATAACAATAATAATAATAATAATATTATGTAATAATAATATATATATGTAATAATATGTATGTAATATATGTAATATCATAATAATAT
>JABUQX010141016.1:2500-5000 GCA_015478945.1 Trachelipus rathkii
CCTTAACTAAAATATATATATGTACCATATATATATATATATATATATATATATATATAAATAAATTGACAGTTTTATAACTTGATATCGCGTTATTGTGTTTGTTGTTCAAATACACATTTTTCTCATATTTTTGTTTGTTATAATACACATTGTGATCTCATTCATTTTTCTTTTGTCAAACAATATAGAAGTCTGAAATAAATATATTTTGACTCATTTCACAGCATTTGCCTTTTTTTTTTTTTTTATATATATATATATATATATATATATATATATATATATATATATATATATAACTTATATATATATATATACTGCTGCAATAATATATATAGCCAACAATATAATATATGCTGTACCTATTGTGGTCATATAGAAACGACCATTCTTCGTTAATTTTTAAATTTAGCATATATATATATATAACCAACCTTAATAATAACATATATATATATATATATAATAATAATATATATATATATATATATATATATATCTTCTATATATATATATATATATAATAATAACTATATATATATATATATAATAATAATATATATATCTATATATATATATATATATATATATATATATGTATCTACTCTTCTTTGCTCAATATATAACAATAATAATAGTAATATATATAATAATAGCATATATATATCACAGTGAACATGTTAGGGCTGGGGGGCCATGGCCAGCCCTCTAGACACTAAAAATTTTTAAGTATCATATCTGTTAATAATATAAAGTGCAAGTTAAATTAATTTTATATAATTCGTCGCTGTCAGGAACAAATCTCGTAAGTCCATTAGTTAAAACTAAACTTGAAACTTATCAGAGAAAATGCAACATTAAATTTCAAGCTGATTTTTGAAGAATGTGTAAAGCGCATCTGAATCTGAACTAGGTATTGAAATTGCTGTACTAAGAATTAACTAAAATTCAAAAATACAGACCCAACATTCCTCCTACACTTTGGCCCACAGACTTATTATCGCATCCATTTTTATACCATTTAGGATGATTTAAATATCGGCATTAGGAGAGAAGTTTTTTTTTTTTTTAAATTTTCCTTGCAATTTGTCATACTGAACAGGTGTAATGTGTCATATGAGAAGATTGTGTAAGATGATTTTAGTAATTTAAATAATTGAAGATTTAGTAAAAGCAGAATAGTATTTTTGGAAGTTCAAATGGCATCACATCACAGATCTTCCAAAAACAGCAATAGATGGACTAGTTTCTTGTTTGCAGTCACAATTTCCAAATATTTACACCTTGTTGCAAATACTGGAAATTTTACCTGTGTCTTAAAGAAAGAAAGAAGTTTTTCAACATTAAGACTTATGAAAACCTACTTGAGAAATACTATTGGAGATGAAAGACTTGCTGAACTTGCCCTCCTCTACATACATTGAAATATCGACATAAAAACTGAAGATGTTATCTCGGACTTTGCTCACTGTCATGCCAGGCGATTAAAGTTATCAATTTAGGTAAGATGATTTTAGTAATTTATATAAATTAATTTTTAGTAAAAGCAGAATAATATTTTGGAAGCTCACTTTTTATATATATATATATATATAATATATATATATATATATATATATATATATATATATATATATATATATATATATATACTACTATATATATATATATATATATATATATATATAAGAACGATTTTTGTTTGGCCCCCCGAAAAAAATTTCGGATAACCACTTAATATATATATATATATATATATATATATAGCATATATATATATATATATATATATATATATACTACTATATATATATATATATAACACTATATATATATATAATTTACTTTCATATATATATATATATATAACTGCTATATATATATATATATATATACTATAATATATATATAGCAATAACATATATATATATATATATATATATATATATATATATATATATATATATATATATATATAATTATATATATATATATATATGATTTATATATATATATATATACATACTTTATATATATATAGTATATACATATAATATATATATATATATATATATATATATATATATATATATATATAAGATGTTTTTCGTTTAATGTTCCCAGTCGCCTTTTTCAAAAAATGGGTTTAGGATGATATTTATTTCATTTTCTCTTTTTCAAATGAATTTTACGTAAAATTCATAAAAAAAAAAAAATTTAAACAATTTTTTTTTTTTAAATTTTTTTTAACTTATCTACAAACAACTAACTAACCACCACCAACGAATCGATTAAATCAAACTTAAAAAAAAAAAAAAAAAAAGCACAAAAACGTGAAAAAATATCCTTTTTTTTTTATCGAATTTCAATTAAAATTCTTTGAAACAAGTAAATTTAAAAAAAATGTCCTAATATATATATATATATATACATATATATATATATACTATATATATATAAATATATATATATATATACATTATATACTATATATATA
>JABUQX010141017.1:0-2500 GCA_015478945.1 Trachelipus rathkii
CATAACGCTCCGTTCAATCATGTTTGGGTGTTTATTGTTTTTCTTTGTTTTTATCATTGACGACGCTTTCGCGTTTTTCGTGCGCCCGCTATATATATATATATATATATATATATATATATATATGCTCTTTTTGCTATATAACACCTTTATATATCTATATATATGTGTATATACTATATATATACATATATATATATATATATATATATATAACATATATATGCTATATATATATATATATATATATGATGCCACTGCCGCAAAAACTACAGAAGCTTGAGAAGTACGGCTCAGACGGCACAGGATGACCGAACAGAGTAGCACCCAACGGAAAACTTTGTTTGATGGTTGTTCCAGTTTCTGATGGGTGTTTCGTAAATCAGAACACAGTGTGTGTTCTTAGGTTACTTCAGGTGAGGTTTATCAAATTTGAGGCGTTAAATTCTGGTCTTGAATAACCACCTTCAATAATAGATGAATTTTGAAGAAAGTGAGCGTTGTCACGATAAAGTGACGTTTCTTCCCGGAAGCTGCTTAGGAACATCGGTGGTGCTAGCAACCTCCTGCACCAGACGCCACAACACAAACCAATAAATTACATAAGATACCGTAATTAATGTCATAGTCAAAAGAAAAAAATAACGGTGTAACTGCACATCGTTACTTTTCCTTTCAAAGAAACTGAATAACGACAACGGAACTACTTTTTCCAGTGGCAGACAATGATGACTTGAATCTTTGAGTATTTGACCTTCCCCTCTGTACATGTAATATATATGTATATATATATATATATATTTATATATCTATAACAACAACATATATATATATATATATATATATATATATATATATAACTCTATTTATTATATATATTTTTTTATATAAATATATGTAACTAAGAATATATATATATAATAATAATATATATATAATATCATATATATATATAATAATAATAACATAATATATATATATATATATATATATATATATATATATATATTTTAATATTCCTTATACTGGCCGTACTTTACATGTGTTACCATTTGCGAAATATTAAACTTCTGTTTACAAGTAGTATTTATGATAAGAAATAGTAGGGTTTTAACGCATATATATATATATATATATATATATATATATATATATAATATATGTATATGTATAAATATAACACCTAGTTATATTTATATATCTATATATGTATATATATATATATATATATATATAATATATTTATATATATATACACATAGATATAATATTTTTTTATATATATTTTATATATATATATATATATATATATATATATATATTTATATAAGATATATTAATATATATATATATATATATATATATATATATATATATATATATATATATATAGATATATATACTCTTTCTATCTATATATATATATATATAAATATATATATATATATATATATATGTATATATATATATATAACTTGAGATCATCTATATATGTGTTTTTTCTTTTTCTTATATATATATAATATATATATATAAATATCTTATATAAAAATTTATATATATATATATATATATATATATATATATATATATATATATATATATATATATATATATATATATATATATATATATATATATATATATATATATATATATATATATATATATATTTATTCGACTGTCTTGAGTGTGGACGCGATGGAAACCAAAAGAGAGACATGAAAGAGAAGCAGCCGCAGGAAAACTGCAAGAGAATGTTAAAAAAATGAAAGGATTGAATATAGTAAATCCGAGGAGGAAATTACTAAATAAATTCTTTGGAGATTGTATTTTAAGTAGAGAGTACATTAGGGTTTTAAGTTTCAGTAGCTAGTAATGAAAAAAAAATTTTTACTTCCGATTCACAATTTCAAAATTTTAAGTATTTTTCTTCAAAATATTTTCATTTAAAATACGAGATGGACGAGCAACATTTTTTCGACAATATTTTATCAAAGTCATCGATTCATGGGAAGTAAATTTATAATTCTCTGTGCCTGATAACAAGGGGTTGAAAACAGCTTTCTATCATAGGTTTGTTTTTATGAGTGGTGATGGTAAGTTTAAAAACTTATCAGCCGACAACACCACCCTGCTGCTATGCGGGATATGGTGTTTATATATATATATATATATATATATATATAGGCTATATATATATATATATATATATATATATATATATATATATATATATATATATATATATATATATATATAACTATCCGTGTGGCGTTTTCTCCATGAATGCAAAGCATGCAATGAATGCGTACGTAAATTAAGTAAAAAAATAATTACATCATGTATACTTTGGTAGGATGAAAATAATATAGGCCTAATATTAAATATTATAAATATTTTATAATAGTAAATTTTATATGCCTTTGAATGCAAGGACTTCAGAAAAAAATCCGCTTCTAAAAGAAAAAGCCCTTATTCTATTAGTAAATATGGCCAA
>JABUQX010141017.1:7500-12500 GCA_015478945.1 Trachelipus rathkii
ACTATAAAATCTTCTTTGAAAGCGTACACCTCAATCCTTTTTTTTTTTGAATATCCTTGATATTTCTTTTATCGTGTTCTCTGGGTCTTTCTTGGAAAGATCACATTCTATCGCTATGCTCATTCTCACATGTACACCACTGATACACTTCCTTTTTCTATATTCCCAACTTCCAATGACTTAAATACTTTCAGAGGTTGTGTATCCGTTCATGTTGGCTTTTGATTGCTAAATCTATGATTTGAACTTCTCAATTCTGGTGGATTCCATGTGGGCCCCTCGTCTTTCCTACCAAACAATATAGTATATATATATATATATATATATATCTATACATATATATATAATATATATATATATATATATATATATATATATACTCTTTCTTAATAATATATATAACTTACTTTATATAATATATAACTACCTTCTATATATATATATATATATATATATATACTATATGAGAATAGACGAGATTTTATTAAGATGGTTTGATCATGTGGAAAGGATGGATGATAGTCGGTTGTTTAAGAGATGTATAGTGGTGTGTGCTGGGAATCGACCGGCTGGGAAACCAAAGGAAAAGTTTATTGATCTGGAAAGGAATGTGAGTTTGGTGAAGGCGAGAAGAAAAGTGCGGTGCGTAATAGGGTGAATGACTGGGTTTGTGGGCCTGATCCCAGGGGATGAATCCCAGCAGGCAACGCTCTCGAGGGTCCCGTCACGATCATGAGGCCCTTTGTGTGAATTTTTGGCTGCGACGGTTTCCACTTATGGGGATGAGGGGAAGGTGTGAGGTAGCTTTTCTTTCTTTCGACTAACGTCATGTTTTTCTACTTAATTATTTTATTTCCGTGTATGTTTATTACCCTACTCCTCTCTGTGGGAAGTGAAGGGACGATAAAGAAATATGTATATACGCATAATATATATATAATATATATATATATATATATATATATATATATATATATATATATATATATATATATCTATATATATTTATATATATATATATATATAAACAGAAAGTATGCACTATCCGTTACCTAGCGGAACTAGTTTTTGAGTAACGGAGTAACGGACTCTTTACTTTTTCTTTCATGTAATGCACCGAATAACTTCCACTATTTTTTCTTCCATTAATGTTTAGTCCGTTACATTTTGCTCGACTTTCTTTGAATGTTGATAGCGAATTGACCACCCTTGCGGTCAAGCTAAAAAAATCTTTTCATGATATATATATATATATATATATATATATATATATATATATATATATATATATATAACTTAATAATATATAACATCTTATCTAAACATACAGTTCAATAAATTTGTATAATAGAATATATACTGTAAATATTTTAAAATATACAAAAATATAAATATATATATATATATATATATATATATATATATATATATATATATATATATATATATATAGAATAAGGGGAATCTGCATAGAATAATGATTAGGGATGGTTCTTTCGTAACTGATAAAATGAATGTGACTAGAGTGGGGTCAGAACACTTCGAAAATCTGCGTAACATTTGGCAGTAATGAAGAGGTGATAAGTGAATGTGTGTGTGGTTTGATAGCTAGAAGGAATATATGTTATTGGATAGGTCATTAGTAGTGGGAATGGCTGGGGTGGAGCTTTTGAGAACGTTGAAGAATTCGGTAAATCTGCACTGCGGTATATATGAAACTACTGGTGAAATGATCAGAACGGAGGCGAGATGGTGGTTGGAGTTGGAAGTTGTGTAACAAAGCGTTTATGGAAGGTATAGTTCCATTAGAGTTGGAGGAGAAACGGCATTAATAGGCACTTACATAAGGGTACAAGAGGAGATAAGAAAGTATTTGTACTGGAATTATATAGAATTGGTACGGCTAAGTGTAGTAAGGAGGAAAGATATATACAGGTATTTTGGTCGAGAAAGAATGCGTCGAGTGACTGAAGGACTGATTGTGAAGAACAGGGTGCGTTTAGGGTAGAGGATGTATAGATCAAATCTTCACATTGTGAAACAAATAGTTGAGAAAATGAGGAAAGAGAAGATAAATTGTATTTATGCGCTTTTGGATTGCAAAACAGCGTTAGATATAATTAATAGGAAGCTCAATGGCAGAGTGTTATTGATATAGGGTGTTGGTGGTAAACTTTTCAGAATGGAATCAAAAGTATGTATGACGATAGTGAAGCAGTGTGTAAAGAATAATTGAAGTTGAAAGTTTTAATATTAATAGCGATGAAAGGCAAATATGTGCTATGTCTTCTGCCCTGGCTATTAATTTGTATCTGGATGGGGTTATAGAAAGAATTAGGAAGTGAGGGGCAGGAAGGGGAATGGTGTTAAGAATGATAGAGAGAATGGAAGAGAGTGGAGGATACCCTAATATGCGGATGATTTGGTTTTGTGTGGCGAATCTGAGAGAGTCTGAGTGGATTGTAAGAGAATTTCAAGGTGTGTAAAGAAATGTTTGAAGAGTAAGCAGCAAATAAATGAGATTTCAGTATTGTGAATGAAAAGGGACAGTCTTCGGGTAGCTTGAAGTTATGTTAGATGGTGAGCAGCTGGAACAAGTGTCTGAAGTTTAAATATTTAGTATATATGGTGGATGAAAAGGCTGAACAGATGATGCAGAGTGTAGTAGAAAGTTGTGAATTATGGCAGGAAGGTGGCGTGTACAGTTGGTGGATGTAAAGGACTAGATCTCGAGTGCGCTATGGTCTTACATGAAGGTGTTTTAGTAATAATGATAATAATAAAAATTCGGTATACAAACCAATAAATTACCAAAGATACCGTAATTAATGTCATAATCAAAAGCTAAAAGTAATGGAGTAATGGAGTAATGGAGTAACGGCACTTCGTTACTTTTCCTCTCAAAGAAACTGAATAACGATAACGGACTTTCCAAGGCCAACGAATTATTTTTAAATAACGTAACCACTTTTTTGGTAACTTGATGCCACCTCTGTATATATATATATATATATATATATATATATATATATATATATATATATATATATATATATATATATATATATATATATATATATAAAGGTAAAGATATGTTAATAGAAAAAATATGTAATATATATATACAATATTATTATGAAATATATATAACTATATATATATATATATTAAAGTTATTTCAATAATGCATCGAGGAAAGTGTATAGTGTGCTGAATGTGTGTTTGAGTGCATTTTGAAGTAGGTAAATTAAGAAGAAACGCAGTTGGGACGTAGACTACATTTAGCCTTAGTTCAGATTTATAGCCCAATTTCTTAGTAATGCATTCACAGTATTATTCTATATATATATATATATATATATATATATATACTAAATATATATATATATATATATATATACATATATATATATATATATATTTATATATATATATATACATATATATATAATATATATATATATATATATATATATATATATATATATATATATATATATATATATATATATATATATATATATCTTATATATGTATATGAAATATATATATATATATATGTATATATATATCTATATATATGTATAATAACATACATAAATAATATATATATATTATATATATAACATAATATATATATATATAATAACATATGATATATATATATATATGTATAGCAATATATATAATAACAACAATAATATATATATATAACATAATATAATAATAATAATAATAATAATATACTACTAATAATAATAATAATAATATATATATACTATATAATATATATATAATATATATATATATATATATATAATAATATATATATATACATCTTATATATGCTTTATAATATGCATAATAATATATATATATATAATAATATAACATATATATATATGGAAATAATGCCATGTATATGTATATATGCATATGTAATATATGTATGTATATCTCATCTATATTTAAAATATGTACTACTCTATATATATATACCATAATAACATATATTTATGTATATATATATATATATAATATATATATATGACTGGCTGTATGAATTTATAAAAGATGTAATAACATAATAATAATTTAAAAATAATATGTATATATATGTATAGTATAACATAATAATATTAATAATAACAATATATATAATTTATATATATAACATAACTGTATATATATATATAAATAATAATAATAACAATAATAATATATAATATAACATATGTATAATAATAACTTAAATTAATAATAATAATAACATATATATATGTAACCTAACATATATCTAAGATGCTGGCTGATGAAATAGATGAAAATGATGATAATTTAAAAACTAAAGTCTTTGCCCAGATTTTCTAATTATTTTTAAAATTATTTACATAATGTGCAGATTCATTTTATTCATCTTTTTTTCTTCATAATTTTTTTATTCTTTGCTGGTAGATTTATTTTAAAGCCTTCATCAAACACAAGAAAATTAACCTGGAATATGTAAATTTGAAACGAAAATATTTGAATATGGATAATTTCCTTATTATATATTTTTCCATTTTTGTGCTGCTAATATGTTTGGAAGTACTCGTAGTTTATCGAATTCCATTGTAACAAAATTTGATAATTTCTAAAACATGATGAATGTCTTTTTATAATATTAAATAGTCGATAGTTTTCTGCAATTTCCATCCAATTTCATTAGCCTCTGTACATCAATAATAGATTAGTAATGACATAAATAATCTTTCTTAGTGTACACGCCACTGATAATTATTAATTAATCGTCATATCTTAGAAACTTATGCCAGATTGCCAACGAGGAATAACTATTCCTTAAGCCTTTATTTACTATGCTGAACATTTGGAAAAAATTTACTGAAGCAAAATATATTCATATTAAAAAGAAAATATTGATGGTAACACTCGTCAGTTCATCTTAATATTTTGACGTTATTATTGATTAATTTTATAACTGATAGTAAAAAGGTTTATAT
>JABUQX010141018.1:0-10000 GCA_015478945.1 Trachelipus rathkii
CGGTGCGCTACAGTTCAGTATCGTTGGGTGTTTAACCGTTTCGCATTTGCTCCATTGAAACGCTTTCACGCGTTTTCGTGCGCCGCTTCATGGATATATCATTATATATATATATATATATGCTATATGCTATATACTATATATAACCTTATATATATATATATATATATATATATATATATATATCTTTCTTTATATGCTACTTGCTAACTATATATATATATATATATATATATATATATATATATATATATATATATATATATATATATATATATATATATATATATATATATATATATATATATATATATATATATATATATATTAAATCAAAAATGGTTTTGAGATTTATAGAGTACGAATAGATTGTTGCGAATAAATGTCCCAAAAGTACTCATTTTTGGGATTTATTGTTTTTTGGGGTATATCACTAACGAATACCCACGGGTAGTCCGCCCCGATGTCAGGAGTCGGGGTCTCTCGGCCTCTAGGTGGACTACGGGGGGACTAATCCCCCCTCCGGGGATGGTCTCCGGAACCCCCGCTCTTTGGTCTTTGGGTGTCGCGGGGGTTCCTCCGACCATCCCCTCCGGGGTATGAAACGTCCCCTCCTCCGTCCCCCATCGGCTCGAGCCCCCTAAAAAGGGTTAATACCCCATTTTAGGGGGCTCGTTGACTCACTGTGCCTTAAAATTAGCCCTAAACTGCCGTAAAACTAGCCCTATAACTTTTACTGATAGAGGGTTTAGTAGATGCCGAAATATATAAGCACGATATTTTGGATATATTAATGTAAATCATATGTGTTACCTGCTAAATTTAAATTTATATTTGACCTACAAAATTAAAGAAATGTTTTAAAACATCAGCTATATTATAATATATATATATATATATATATATATATGTAAAAATAATTTTATATACCGGCGATTATAATTTAGTATCGTATTATATATATATATAATAATATATATATATTCATAATAATAATATAATAATATATACTAACGCTAACTATATGTATAACAATAACCAGTACAGCAAAACACGCATTTTCATGAAAATAACTTAGTAATAATAATAATAACTAATAATATATATATATATGTATTGTGAATATATATATGTAATATATATATATATATAACATAATATAACTTAATAATATATATATAATAATAATAATATGTAATAATAATAATAATATAACAACAATAATAATGCTATATGCTCAATATATATATATATATATATTTGGATATATTAATGTAAATCAAGAGGTCTTACCTATTAAATTTAAAAGATTTGCTAAATATACTTGGAGCCACAATGTTTACTATTAACATAAAAATAAAGCTTTCCTCCTATTTTCGTAATTTCAATTCTTTAAACTTTTCATTTTTATCTACTATGAAACAAACTATAAAATCATTTACGTAATTTCAATTTTTTTCTAACACTTTCCCAAACCTTTTAAACTACTATGAAACAAAATGTTGCAAGAATGCTAAAACTTTATAATCATTTTCACAAAGTTGAAATAAATTTTTAAAATAGGAACAAAAAATTATGTGGACTCACTCTTCAAATTTTAAAAATTAATGACGTTTAGTATTACTATTTATATATAGATATTTTAATTTGAAACGGTCAAATAATGCCCAAAAGGAATATAGCCCATGTCAAAACATCTAGTTCATTCCCAAATGGGTTTCCTCGATATTTGTAACAAATATCGATAAATATCGACTTCAGGTCAGACGAATTCTTTAAATATTATCTATATATATATATATATATATATATATATATATATATATATATATATATATATATATATATATATATATATATATATATATATATGTATATATATGTAGTAATATATGCTGTATATATGAAATCAAAACTGACTTGAGGAGTCTAGAAATAAACTATTAGGTCACTCTATATATATATATATATATATATATATATAATAACATATATATATTATATATATATATATATATATATATATATATAATATATATATATATATATATATATATATATATAATATATATATATATATATATATAACCAATAATAATATGTATATAGCAACAATAATAATAATAACTAATACGCTTAACGATAGTTCCTTTCTATATCAACTCCAATATATATATGTAATATAATAATAATAACATAATAATAACATATATATAATATAATATATATATATATATATATATATATATATATTTACTCTTTCATATAACTTAATAACCTTATATATACTGCTATATATATATATATATATATATATATATAACATATATATATATCTTCTTTCTTATATACATATTTCAACTTAATATATATATATATATATATATATATATATATATATATATACTATATATATATATATATATATATATATATATATATATATATATATATACAAAAAGAAAGTACTAAAAGTAGTAAATGTCTCTGGAATGGATTTGCAATAAATGATTCCAAATGCAAACGGATACGAATATGTAAGTGAATTCGGATGTCGCTGGGATATTGAATCTCTGAATCAGATGTCAGCAATTATGAATTACGACGATAAAACACGCCAATTTGCAATACTTAATAAGTTATTTAACTTAATTATTTCTTGAAAATTTCTTACAAAATGGATATATAATAAATATACAAAACTTGCAAATATTCTTAAGTAAAATTTGCCTACTTTCCTATGTTTTTCTGTACATATCTTTATGTTTAATTATAGAAATATTTATTCGTATTTGTATGAGAAATATTTTCTACTATTGTATTATGAAACATTTTTTTTCGAATATATTAATATCAAATTCCATTCAATTAAAATAAGATACTCAAAAAGACAAAACAAAATGAAAGATTAATGTTTTTAAAATAGTTACTCATAAATTAGAAACGTTAAAGAAAATTGTAATTTAATGATAAACAAAACTAAAAATTTGTTTTTTAAAAAGAATGGTCTTTTATATTTAAATATTTCTGCAATAGTTGTGCATGCTATATCCGCAACCCCAATTAACGATTTTGAAGCATCCGCATTCGCACTTACTAAATATAGATGTTATCTATAATATAACACTGGTTATCAAATTTAATTTAATTTTTTTTTTTAAATGAAAGTAAATAAGCTGATTCTTATAGTACTTTTTATACCGATTTCAAATACGTTAATTTTTTTAGTAATTAAGATATTTCGTAGGAACAAAAAACATATATAACGGTAATATAATATTTAAAAAATTATCTATACTACTTATCTACAATCTACTTTTATTTTCATTTTCTGCTATAGTTGGCTTGAGGTAAATCCCTTTTCAGATTCCAGCAGCAATTAACCAGCGATTTGGAGTTCCATTTTCCTTGGTACAGAGTTCCCATGGTTGTTATTTGCTGGTGAAAACATTCCCCCATGTTCGTCACTCACAGCGCCAAGGTTTGTAGGGAGGTTCAAATGCGAACGTAAGAAATAATATTAAAAGGCTTATTATCTCCAAGCTCTAAGTAGTTTTGCTGGAGATTACATACATATTCTTTGTATGGCTCCCAACCTCATACAAACTTTCGTCAATGCGAGATCATTCAATAGTTTTCTTATTTGTGATCCCAACAACATACCTTCTCTTATCTAAGCACCTTCTACATTAGAAAACATGCCTTTTAGAAACCGAAATCCTGCACTATTACAATCCAATCCATATAACAAAATCCATCATCAAACTGAGCTTTATGTGTAATGGACTAGTGGTGGAAGAAATTTTTTAGGTGAAAGAAATGCCCAATTTGCTACATTCTTTCCTCACACATAAGCAAGTTTACTTTGACCAATGTTTTTATATGTTGTAATTTTTTCTATTCCTAATGATTCACTTATACAAGAAGCAACTGAACACTCAGTGTACTCAAGTTGCAAGCCAAGTACTAGCGCAATCACTTCAAGATCTTCGCAAACATGACGTGCAGATTTCTCATACTGCATGAATCCTGCTCATGTACAGGTTTCATATTTTTATATAACTCCTTCATGTGAGCTACAGGGATTGATGGATACTTACTTCCAGAATGAAGTAGGACTGATGTCAAACTAAGCTTTGTGGAGTCCATGAAAGATGTCATTGTTCAGGACCGTACATATATATATACAAAGGCTTATATATATATATATATATATATATATATATATATATATATATATATATATACATATATATATATATATACATACATATACATATATATACATACATATACATACATATGTCATTGTTCAGGACCGTACATATATATGTCCAAAGGCTTCTAGTAAAGAATCCAAATCATTTCAGTTCTAGTTTCTTAAACTGAAGGAGGAAAATTAATGCTCAAATTCAGACTGCCTGTTACGGAAAACCTTTACTTTGGTATCTGGAGTAAATTTAGATCACGAATGCCAGTAATTCTACTTGATTTTAAATTTAGATCACGAACGAGATCATTTGATATATATATATATATATATATATATATATATCTCGATATAGATATATATATATATATATATATATATATATATATATATATATATATATATATATATATATATATATATATATATATATCGAGAACTTGGCGCGGCCAGAATGTAAACCATATATATATATATATATATATATATATATATATACGATATATATATATATATATATATATATATATATATATATATATATATATATATATATATATATATATATATATATATATATATATATATATATTTCAGGGCTGCGGAGTGGAGTCGGGGTCGTGCAATTTTCTAGGAGGGGGAGCGATAATTCTGTGCAAGTGGTCGGAGTCGTGCAATTTTCCAGGAGTCGGAGTCGAAAATTTATAGAACTATTATTATTATTATTATTATTATTATTATTATTATTATTATTATTATTATTATTATTATTATTATTATTATTATTATTATTATTATTATTGAAAATATTAAACTGTTAATTTAAAATGACTGTTTTATAATAAAAATAAAAATAATTTGCATTATAATTGGTTATACATTTGTTTCCGAAACTGAAATATATTTGTTTGTCATGTGTTGCACTGCGCCTGCATCTTTATGTCTTTACTATAGATGTAGCGGATGGTGATTTTTGACTATCCGCGGATGCGGATAGTAAAAATCACTATCCGCGGATTGAGGATGCGGATTTTAGAGTCTTAGACACATATATATATATATATATATATATATATATATATATATATATATATATATATATATATATATATATATATATATATATGTTAATATATATATATATATATATATATATATATATATATATATATATATATAAAGAAGGTTGGAAGTTTCGTAGCTGTCAGGACAAGTGAAGATTTTCTTCGCATGGTTATAGGGCGACAGAGCTAGCAACCTGGTCCTTTCCTTTTGCTTGTATTACTCCTGGACCAGTGTTAGAATCTTATGCGCCTAGAAGCAAGATCCTCTGGAGACCTCTGGGTGAACGAGTTTTGAAGCCTAATGAAAGAAGATGCTAGTTCTACTGAAAGGGCGAAAACCCTACCTGAGAGTATTAACCAGAGGACTGGCATCGGAAACAATTGCGAAAAGAAATGGTTTTCTAAAATGCTCTAGGTTTAAGAGTTTCGGGCCAGAAGAAGATGTTGGACCAACTGACAGGGCGAAAGCCCTTCCTGGCAGTTGTTATATATATATATATATATATATATATATATATATATATATATATATATATATATATATATTTATATATATATATATATATATATATATATATATATATATATATATATATATATATATATATATATATATATATATATATATATATATATATATATAGTATATATATATATATATTTAAATATATATTTTTATATATATATATATATATATATATATATATATATATATATATATATATATATATATATATATATATACCTGTGTTACCAGATTGCGAGATATGGACCCAACTCTTTTGCACCCCACCAATCTCTTTCCCCAGCCTCAACCCATTTGAAAAAAAGGTTATATATAGAATTATGTTAAAAAAACTTTAAAGGGAGAGTTTGCTTCTCTTTTCTTCGTAAATGAGATCTGCATCGCTGAAAAGATGCTCGCCAGCTACACTTATTGAAGGGCATGCTAAGTATTCCCTGGCGAGTTCTGCAAGATGTGAAAAACCTTTACAATTATCACGCCATCAAACCAATGGATCTTTATCCGATTCCAAGAGTTTTCGCTTTTGATAATCTTCGATCAATGACAGAGTGTCCTTTGACACCTCTGAACAAGACTCTTCATCGCTGCTAGAAGCCAAAAGAACGTTCATGGATTCTGCAATGGTTTCGCTAACAGATAGTAAATGTGTGTCTGTTTCTGCAATCTTTTCCTTTTTATTGGCTGGTGAAATTTCTGGCTTTAGCAGCATTTCATCACATAGGCATACTAAATAAATTTTAACCCTTTGTGAAACACGTGGTTCAAGAAATTTGGTTTTGTATCTAGGATCCAGAAAAGTTACTATTGCAGATGCGTAATCGTTTTGCAGATTTTGAAATCTATTATCTATCTCCAGCATTAGTGTTTCTGTCACCTTTGAAAGTCCCTTACTTTTAATAGCAGCATTTAGCACAGCTTTCATCGTTGCAACTAGAGGAATCTCGTCTGGCAAACAAGAATTTTCTGAGATAATAGTCTTAGTTACCTCTTCAAACGGTTTAAGAAGAGTAATACAATTACCTAAAATCGTATTATCATCACCTGTCAAGCCTTTCACCTTTGTGTTTGTTCGAAGCATAAGGGAAGACAGCTTCATTTATTTCTCCCATCCTCTCAAGCATGTACCAACTACTATTCCAACGAGTCTGAACATCTTGCGTTACAGAAAGTTGAGAAACATTTAGTCTCATAATTCATAAATGAATACTATCCGCTATCCGCAAAAAATTCATGCGGATGCGAATGCAAATGCGGATGCGGGTAGAGAAAAATTATGCGGATGCGGATATCCGCTACACCTCTAGTCTTTACGGTATTTTACCGTATAGCATTTGGAGATTAGATTCATTGGAAAAGTGGTATATTTTTTTATTCTCAAAAGCAAGCGAAAAAAAATAGTTGAAACAAAAAAATGTTTTATTGTAACTTTGTAAGCACTAAGCTGAGTCAGAGTCAAAATTTTGAATTTGACTGCTGGAGTCGGAGTCGGAGTCGGAGTCGAGTCGGAGTCGAAAATTTTTGTTTAAGTGGAGTCGGAGTCGAAAATCCAAATTTGAATTTAAGGAGTCGGAGTCGGAGTCGAAAAATTTATTTTACGACTCCGCAGCCCTGATATATATATATATCATATATATATATATATATATATATATATTTATTATTATTATTATTATTATTATTATTATTATTATTATTATTATTATTATTATTATTATTATTATTATTATTATTATTATTATTATTATTATATTTATATTATATATTTATATATTGTTATATTATAATATATATATATATTATAAATATTATTATATATATTATATATATATTATATATATATATATATATATATATATATATATATATATATTATATATATATATATATATATATATATATATATATATATATATATATATATATATATATATATATATATATATATATATGAAAATTATATGCACCTATACATATATATATATATATATATATATATATATATATATATATATATTTATATATACATGGCGTCTCAAAAAGATGTACTAACACATTGACTGCTTTTTGTTTTTTCAGGTGTAACTACTGTAACAGAATGGCAGGAGATCAACTTAGCTTTGAAGAGAGAAAGTTTGTCCTTAAATGCTATTGGACCACCGGAAACGCCACGGAAGTGCAAAGACGGTTCAGAAGGGAGTTCGATAAACCGCCACCAACGCACCGGACCATTGCCCGCATCAGAGAGAAATTTGAAGCAGATGGAACCGTTCACAACGTCAACAAGAAACGTTCTGGACGACCACGGACATCCACCAACCCTGCAAAGGAAGAGCAGGTACAGGAAACCCTCATCCGATCCCCACAGAAATCTCTACGACAAACGGCTCGGGAGACACACATCTCAAAAGATAGCGTCCATCGCATCTTGAAGCGTCTACGCTGGAAATGCTACATACCAAGACTACTCCATGCTCTCAATGAAGACGATCCGGACCGGAGACTTCAATTTTGTGAATGGTACCTGGCTAAATGTGCAGAAGATGCAGGGTTTCCACACAAAATTGTCTGGAGCGATGAGGCCACCTTTAAATTAAATGGCTCGATTAATCGCCATAATTGTACCTACTGGGGTCCTGTAAATCCCCATGTTAAAGCTGAACACCATTTAAACCTACCAGGGGTAACTGTGTGGTGTGGGATTTCAGCATTGGGCATCATAGGACCGTTTTTTTTTTAACGGAACGGTCGATGGGGACAGGTACCTAACCTTGCTGCAGGAGTCGGTCGGTCCACACATTGACGAGATGTTTGGTGATAACGACGTGATTTACTTTCAAACACATGGATTGGACGAAGGGGTAGTATTGAATACCCTGCGCGTTCCCCAGATCTCACGCCAATGGACTTCTTTTTATGGGGATACCTCAAGGACAGAGTTTATCGCTCAAAACCAAGAACGATAAATGCATTGAAATTGGAAATCGAAAGACAATGTCGCGACATTCCAAATGAACTGTTTCGTGTCGTTTGCGACTCCATTGGTTCGCGTTATCAGCTGTGTCTGGACAATGGTGGTCATCATTTTGAACATTTGCGAACATGATTCTTTAAATACATGTATGTTCTGTAATTCAAGCCTTTAAACTTGTCACTATGTTCATAAATAAAGTTTGTATAGTCTTTCAAAGTGTTAGTACATTATTTTGAGACACATATATATATATATATATATATATATATATATATATATATATATATATATATATATATATATATATATATATATATATATATATATATATATATATATATATATATATATATATATATATTTATTAATAATAAAAATAATAATATAAAGAATAAAATTTGATAAGCATATATATATTTTCCTACTATATTGATTTCTCTACTATGTTCTTCGTAGCATATTTGTGGGTCATAGTCTTTGTTTCGCGATTTGTATTGTCGCCTACGACGTATAGCGCTATAAAACAATGTCCGATCAGTCGCCATATAAGTAAACCCTATATATTAATATTCAATACTTTGCGAGTCTAACTTTTTTTCCTAAAGTCGTTGAGTCATTTTTTTTTTATCATCATTATTCTTCATTACAACTCACTTAGGGTCGCTGTTGCGATAGTTTTATAAAAATTTTTGCCCAACTTTTTACCATATATATATATATATATATATATATATATATATATATAGAGAGAGTATATATATATATATATATATATATATATATATATATATATATATATATATATATATATATATATATATAATAAAAAAACAGAAAACCAAAGCTCTCAAATATCTTTAGAATATATAAAGTCTTTATGAAAAATTTGTTTTATTAAAATTGATTGTGCATTAATAGCTGTTTGATTAAAATTTTATGACCGATCTTGATTGAAAACACATACTGGAAGAAATAATTGTTCGTAAATTACTATTAACTTTCGACGTTTCGGGAAACTGATTATTCCCATCATCAGGACACTTAAAATATTATAATAAAGCAAATAATTGTAGGATGCTTGGTGGCATGTGGCCAATAAGAATCTATAAACGGTGCTGTATCACATAAAACTTGATTGTTGAAAAACACATGATAAATATATATATATATATATATATATATATATATATATATATATATATATATATATATATATATATATATATATA
>JABUQX010141018.1:20000-32500 GCA_015478945.1 Trachelipus rathkii
AACCAAGTGGCTTGCTCAATGATGAAGAAGGTAGTGGTTTTACCTACAACAACAACAATCCATACAACAACAACAACAACAACAACAACAACAACAACAACAACAACAACAACAACAACAACAACAGCAACAACAACAACAACAACAACAGCAACAACAACAACAACAACAACAACAACAACAGTTCGAACAGCATCAATCAGACATTCAGCAGCATCAGATCGGATATAATCCTTATCACCCATTGATTCAACAGCAGCCTTTGAGTTTATATGATCCTCAAGTTGAACAGATAAATAATTATGAGAAGGAACTGCAACAAATATTAAACTCCAATGTAAACATTCATGAAAAAAGAATCCTATATCAAAATGCTATACAAAAATTAGTAGATTTAAAAGTTTTATTAAAATCACCCAAGGAAGATACAACTCTAACAACAGATACTAAACCTATGGTGAAAAGAGAAGCTAATTTTAGACATATACTCAAGGAAAGCTTACCAGTGAGGAGTAAGAAAACGGGTATAGCTCTATATAATATTTTAAAAGATCAGATTACATGGGATGATCTCGGTCAAATCATTATTGATGGAGAAACAATACTTGGATCGAATATTGTTGACTTGATATCTGATCTCTCCCGTGAATGGAAGAAGACTCCTGTAACAGGATGGAACAGGATCAAACAAGAACTTCAGACTATTAATTTTCCAAGAAGTTTAATCATGAATAAACAAAGATTAGCGGATTTGGATAATATTCCAACGACGCCTAGACCTGATGCAAGTCCTGCAGGTACCTCTTTTGCGTCGGATAGATCAAAGTTGATAAATAGAGGTACATTGCGATCAAGAACGAGTCGAATAAGAAAAAATCCATACAAAGTATCAAAATGGATTAGCATTTGATTATTTATTATGATTTTTTATATGATTGTATTATTTGTAATTTAAAATTATGTATATATATTCTATGTTATCTTTCTGTATACACTTGCTATGTTTTTAGACTTGTAATTTAAAATAGTTAATATTATTTTGTAATTAAAAATAAAATACTTCATATATACATCTGATTTTTTATATAACCTTTCAGTATAAATGAATAAAATTTTTATTGTTAATGTCATTGTGAATCATGGAGGCTAAGGAAGCGGTCGATAAATATTACTTTGATGTGAAACAGCCATACAGTTACGGAGGTTTTTCAAGGTTTGCTTCAAAGTTTCCTCAAATTAGTAAAAAAGAATTGAAAAAATATTTAGAAGGTGAGGATGCTTTTACCCTTCATAAACCTATACGAAAAAATTTCCTACACGGAAAACTATAGCCCCCATTTAGATAGCGTATGGCAACTAGACTTGACCGATATGATAAAATATAAATCTTACAATGAGGGGTATCGGTATATTCTTTTTGTGATAGATGTATATTCCAGATACTTATGGTTAAAGGTTTTAAAAGATAAAAAATCAAAGACTGTTGCTACAGCAGTCAGAGAAATTATAAATAAGGATGACAGATATCCCAAAATGATATGGACAGATAAGGGTACAGAATTTTTAGGTAAAGAGTTTCAAGAAATAGTTACTGAGTATGACATAGGGTATTACAATACATTTTCAGTTAATAAAGCCGCAATAGTTGAAAGAGTACAAAGAACTATAAAAGAAAGAATGCATAGGTATTTCACGAAGATGAATACATTTAAATATATAGATATACTACAGGACTTGGCTTACTCTTATAATCGGTCTCATCATAGAACACTTAAGAATACCCCTATAGAGATGGTAAAGATAAAACCGTTTGTACCTATCAACCCAAAGGGAAAAATAAAAGATAACACAGGCATTAAAGTAGGAGACTATGTGAGAGTATCCAGGACTGATGAAAATTTCAGAAAAGGGTATGAAGCTGGATGGTCGAGAGAGGTTTTTAAAGTAGATGCTATCAGAGAATTCCCTAGAGACAGGTTAAAATTATACTATCTAGAGGATTTAGACGGAGAAAAAATAAAAGGAGGCTTCTATAAACAAGAAATACAGAAAATACAATTTGATCCTAAGAATCATGAGTATAAAATAGAAAAAATAGTAGGATCTAAAGGGAAAGGTAAAAATAAACAGTATCTTGTCAAATGGGTAGGATACCCTGCAAAGTTTAACAGTTATATAAATGCTAGCGATATTAAGAAACACTGATCAGTTTACGTTGGGAACATGGAGAGTGAAGATCATTTCTATTTAACGCTGCCTTCATCGGCTTCTATGGATCTACATCCGGAAAATAAAATATCAGACTATACTACAGAGTTATTGAACCCTATAACTTTTGATCGAGAAATGTATGAAGCAGGATTAAGTGAAATAATTCTCGATGTTGGTATAGAGAATATGCCTGTTTCATATTTGGCGTTTACGATACTTAGAAATGTTGATAATGTTAAAAATGTATTAAAAATTAAACCTAATATTGCAACCATCAAACGAGGCACCAATGAATATTTCGTTGAAAATTATGTAATAAGCCACGGTCTCTATAAGTCGGTTACCGAGGTGTTCATAGACTTAAACAAAAAATTTGAAGAAAGTCAAATATGTAATGATTTAGTGTTTCTTGTTAATAAATCCGTTAACGAAGATAACGTGTTAATCACATTAAAATCTCAATGAGCATGTGAACCTGAAAGATATAAGTTTATTTATTTTCCGCGCCTCAGGTTGGTTTCGTAATTGTTGTTACTCACATGTATACAAAATATCGGGAAATAATATCAAACCATCTCTAAAGGATCTAATGCGTTATATACCAACGATGGAAGAGTATGTCACAAAAAATGACACCAAGACTTCATTACATTTTGTATGCTTGCCTACTAAGATGTTTCAAGATCCTGGTATGGCCTATGTTTATACAGATATTATAGATCATCAGTACGTGGGGAATACTAAAGCCTCTTTGTTAAGAGTAGTTCATTTTCCTAAAGGTAAAAGCGTTATAAGGTTTCCTAATGTTCACTACTTACCCTTGAGTAAGACCCAACTGAGTTCGATTCGTATTTATATAAGAGATGTAGAAGGTAAGCCATACCCATTCACGACTGGAACAGCAGTGTGTAAAGTACATATAAGAAGGAAGCTCCGATAAATAATAATGGAAAGAGAACGAGTCTTCAGGGGGTCAAGAATGCAGAGGGGGTATGGTTTAGGTGGATTTTTTGCTTCTTTGTTCAGACGAGCCATCCCTTTGTTTAAATCAGGAGGCAAATATCTTGCTAAAAAAGCAGCTAGGACGGGTATAGATACTTTCCAAGATATTATGGGAGGTGTCGACCCTCGAACAGCTGTAAAACGTCGATTAGCCGATGCTTCTGATGAAATGTTAGATGATGTTAAACGAAAAATACGACGTAAGATGACTGGTCAAGGTGTAGGTCATCGTAAAAAACCTATAAAGAGGAATAGGAAAGGACCATTAAAGAAAAAGTGTATTGATGTGTTTGCCCTTTAATAATGATGATGAACGGCAACTATTTTACATAAACAGTGACTAATTTGTATATAAGAAATGTTTAAACAAATCTCGCCTCATTATACAACCGACGATTGTACCAGCAAGATGCATTTCCTCCATCCCTCCAGCCCAGACTGTTGTAAGAGTGAATTGGATCTCTTCTCTGTGAACCCTACACAGATCAGTGTGAGTGAATCCAACTTTATTAGTATTAATCCCGTTCACTCAATTACAAATACAGATGTACCTCTCGATTTCAATATTCCTGGCACTTCTGATCAATATCTTGACCCTTCGAATGTGTTTTTATATCTAAAGACCAAGTTAGTAAACGAAGATGGTTCAGATCTCACAGGAACCGAACACATAGTATCCACCGAAACAAATTTCCTGTATACGTGTTTTAATCAACTTGAGGTATTTTTAAATGAAACATCTCTAGGAGCATCAGCTGCAAGTTACCCTTATCGAAGTTATATTGAAACTTTATTAAATTATTCTCAAGATGCGAAGGAATCTCATCTACAATCATCTGGATATTACAATTTAAAAGATGTGGAGAACCACAGAACCCATGCTGGTAAATCTAAAAATAACACCTATGAATATTATGGACGGGTAAATGGTGATATATTCTCTCAGGAAAGACTTATTCTACCATCTGTGGATACGCGTATCAGGTTAACTAGATCTACACCTGAATTTGCTCTTAATGTTAAAAGCGCTCTTTTAGCAACAACTACGGCACCAAAGCCTATCTTTAAATTACTGGACGCCTATCTTTATGTACGTAAATTATCCCCCATTAAACATATGGAAATAGAGAAATCTCTTTTGACCGATACAGCGAAATATCCAATCAAGAGAATTGAAACTAAAATTTTTAACTTTACCCAAGGGTTATCGAGCATTAATATACCTAACATAGTCAATGGGAGCTTACCTCAGAAGGTAATAATAGGAATTGTAGAACACGATGCATATTCTGGAAACTATGGAAAGTCACCCTTTAAATTTACCCATTTCGGACTTAGAGGGGTCAGTTTACATGTGAATGGTCAACCTTACGGTCGTGATTATGAGATGATATATGAAGACTCACATTCCCAATGCTCACGGCCTTTTTACGATTTATTTGCCAATACGGTATCATGCAGCGATAACGGTACCGGTGTTGATCTCAAGAATTATGCTGAAAACAGTAATTTATATGCATATGATCTCACTGCTGATCTTTCAGCTTGTAATGCTTATCATCTCAATATCCTAAGAAAAGGGACATTAGGATTGAGTCTTAAATTTGGACAAAGTTTGACATCCTCAATCTCTGTTCTGGTGTATCTGGAACATCCTCAAATCATCGAGATTGATAGAACACGAAATATAATCTTGAATTATTAATGATGAATGAAGAAGAAATATTAAACGCCTTCAGAAACGAAAGAAGATTTTTAGGCGTATTCGCATGTAATGAACTCAGTTCTGTGAAATTGGATACCGACTCTGGTCTTATCTTCAACACTTCTCCTAGGGATGTTTCGAACAATGGACATTGGATAGCCGTGTATAAGAATAAAAATAATGTTGTTTATTTCCTTGACTCTCTGCATTTAGATTTTATGTTTAGTAATCATTATGTAGCATCTTTTTTAAAATATAATAATGTTCAATATGTTAAGACCTTATGTTTTCCTGTATAACCCATGGTCTAATTTATGTGGTGTATACTGTATTTATTTCATTATATGTTTTTTAAATAATGTTTCTTTTAATAAAATTGTAAATATATTTGATGCTAAAAATTTATATGTTAACGATTATGTAGTTTGCTCTTATGTTATAAAGGCTTTAAAATAAAAACTTGTTTTCTTTTCCCGCTTTTTTCAAAAGAACTTATTTATACCAAAGAAAAATATGACTTGAATCAATAGATTGAATTTTTACGTTATGAACATGCGAAGGGGAGGGTGCGCGCACGCACCCCTCCCGCGGTGGTTCGCGCCGGCGGGCGCGCCTGCGGGCGCGCACACGCGTCGGATCGCGCCGGCGGGCGCGCCTGCGGGCGCGCGCACGCGCCCGTTTCGCGGCGGATTGCACTGGCTGGCGCGCCTGCGGGCGCGCCCCCGCATCGACCAGGAGCCTGATGACGCTACCTTCTTGCTCATGAGGGAGTCTCAAACACCCTTAGTTGAGATCTACATCCTTATAAACATATATTTTAACAAAAATATTGTATTATTATACAAATATTTACTATCCCAGCACAGCACTGCACCGGATCCAGCACCAGTGCAGCTGTCAACTCCTACTCCTCTGAGTCAGATTCCTTCTCCATTCTTCTTTCATCCTTCTTCATTCCTCCTTCGACCTCTGTTTTGCACTCTGTGCTCTTTTTTCAGTCGAGACCCCCTAATGGGGGGTCCTAGACACCCTACACGATCTTATAACCATCATATTCGAGATCTACGACCTCGATAACCTATATAAAGACATCAACATTGTTGTTATACGACTGTTTATTAACTAAGCACCGCAGTGGCTCCAGCACCGGTGCCGGAGCCAACTCCTCAGATTCACATATCAAGTATTTCTAGAAATTCAACTCTGAATCCTCTCACCAAATTTCAGCCAATTACGAACACTTCGATTTTTAAAGGGGGGTGGGGTCCCCTTCGGGGGACCCACGGGGACGTAACCTCGTCTACGACGAGGTTACCTCCCCATCTAACACCCCTCCAAATTTTAACCCAATACGATAACCCTAACCCGTGTAGATATATATTGGACTCAGAAACTGGATGCGAAGAAGCAACCACGGTGGAAAAAATAACAAAAATAATGATAATAATAAATAATAATAATAATAATAATAATAATAATAATAATAATAATAATAATAATAATAATAATAATAATAATAATAATAATAATAAAACAGAGGATAAATTCAAGGATCGGAACCGTGAACCGGAGCCGGAGCCGGAGCCGGAGTCGGAGCCGGAGTCAGAGTCAGAGTCGGAGCCGGAGTCGGAGCCACAGTCGGCTCGAAATTGAGATCACTCCGTGATCTCAATTTCTTCGAACTAATAATAATAATAATAATAATAATGGGGATGTGTATGTGTATGCGCACGCGCGCGTAATAAAAAATAATACAAACAAACATAGACAAACCTTCGGTTTGTCTGTTTGTCGGATTGATAGCCCTTCGGGCTATCAATCCTCCCCCTAAGCCTAATATATCTCTATTCATTTATATCGAAAAAGGGTGGCCTCGGAAGGTGTTCCTAACTACTTATATATATATATATATATATATATATATATATATATATATATATATATATATATATATATATATATATATATATATATATATATATATATATATATATATATATATATATATATATATATATATATATATATATATATATATATATATATATATATATATATATAGTTCTTAGCAAGTGATCGCTAGATTAAGTAGGTATATTAAAGAAGGCCTTATAAATTAAAAATGCAGAAAATTTTTTAAGAAATTATTTTCATACAAGAGTCTTCAAAAATTAGTAGTAAACGTGAGCTTTCGATCCAACTGGACCCTTTTTCAAACGTGATGGCCTTTCTATTGTATATATATATATATATATATATATATATATATATATATGAAAAAAAAATAGTATATATATATATATATATATATATATATATATATATATATATATATATATATATATATAAATATATATATATATATATATATATATATATATATATATATATATATATATATATATATATATATATATATATATATATATATATATATATATATATATATATATATATATATATATATATATATATATATATATAGATGGTCAGATTTTTTTAATGCTCACAGTATGTAGCTAGAGAACGGCAGATCCTACAGTAAAACAAATTATATATTTGGAATCAGCCGAAAATTCTAAGGATGGGATTTAACTTTTTTTTTTTTTTTTTTTTTTGAAGTAAAAATTTTTTTTTTTTTTAAAGTAATACCCTAGGGTAAACCCCAAAATGGGAGGAGACGGGCGCCTCGGCCTTTGGGTGTCGCGGGCTTCCTCCTACTATTCTCTCACAAACTGTCCCCCGTCGGCTCGAGCCCCCTAAATTTGGTGAAATAATTGTTTTTTTTGGAAAATTTTAAGTTTTTTCTAGGGGGCTCGAGCCGACGGGGGACAGAGGGGGGGACGTTTCATACCCCGGAGGGGATGGTCGGAGGAACCCCCGCGACACCCAAAGACCAAAGAGCGGGGGTTCCGGAGACCATCCCCGGAGGGGGGGATTAGTCCCCCCCGTCGTCCACCGGGAGGCCGAGAGACCCCGACTCCTGCCATCTTTGCGGTTTACCCTAGGGTATTCCTTTAGTTAAAAATTTTTTACAAAAAAAAAAAAAAAAAAAGTTAAATCCCATCCTTAGAATTTTCGGCTGATTCCAAATATATAATTTGTTTTACTGTAGGATCTGCCGTTCTCTAGCTACATACTGTGAGCATTAAAAAAATCTGACCATCTATACATGCACACACTGCAAAGACATTTTAATAACTGCAAAATAACACGTAAAAAGACCTAATTATAAACAAAAGCCTCACGCTATTCATAGCCTAGCTTAAGTAAAATAGGTGTCAAAAGTTTATAAAAAATTACGAAAAATATTATTGCCTGCGTATCTAGGATTTGGCCTATTATTATTATTATTATTATTATTATTATTATTATTATTATTATTATTATTATTATTATTATTATTATTATTATTATTATTATTATTATTATTATTATTGTACTAAATATTTAAAATTAGTAAGCAAAATAATGCCTAATACAAATGCCTTTTTTTCCAAAAAAATCGAACTCAAAATTGCAAATTATTTCGTACGATTTCACGGGAACTTCGCAAAATTAAAAACTCGTCAAACTTACGTCTTTAGCAACAGTACAGCTTGTATAAATTTTTCATTATATATATATATATATATATATATATATATATATATATATATATATATATATATATATATATATATATATATATATATATATATATATATATATATATATATATATATATGTTTAATTGTTTTAAAAGTGTGTAAATATTTCAATATGGCACGTTGTTTATTTGAAAACACTTGGCAACGTTGTATGGTGGGAATATTAAAAAAATCGATTATCTTTTCTTCAAAATGTGTGGGTCGCTGTCTACAGTATTACCATATATATATATATATATATATATATATATATATATATATATATATATATATATATATATATATATATATATATATATATATATATATATATATATATATATATATATATATATATATATATATATATATATGGTAAAATTTTACTTTTCGGCAGCACTAATTTTTTAGAGTTCATTTTCGATATTTGTTGGGTTCGATTAAATCGAAAATCGATACTTTGTTATATCGATACATAAAATCGATATTTGGTAATATCGATACATAGTACATATATATATATATATATATATATATATATATATATATATATATATATATATATATATATATATATATATATATATATATATATATATATATATATATATATATATATATAGGTAAAATTTTACTTTTCGGCAGCACTAATTTTTTTAGAGTTCATTTTCGATATTTGTTGGGTTCGATTAAATCGAAAATCGATACTTTGTTATATCGATACATAAAATCGATATTTGGTAATATCGATATATATATATATATATATATATATATATATATATATATATATATATATATATATATATATATATATATATATATATATATATATATATATTATATATTTTTTTGAGATATATAATTTTGAGATTTATAGAGTGCGAATAGATTGTTGCGAATAAATGTCCCAAAAGTACTCCTTTTTGGGATTTATTGTTTTTTGGGGTATATCACTAACGAATACCCACGGGTAGTCCGCCCCGATGTCAGGAGTCGGGGTCTCTCGGCCTCTAGGTGGACTACGGGGGGGACTAATCCCCCCTCCGGGGATGGTCTCCGGAACCCCCGCTCTTTGGGGGGTTCCTCCGACCATCCCCTCCGGGGTATGAAACGTCCCCCCCTTCGTCCCCCATCGGCTCGAGCCCCCTAAAAAGGGTAAATACTCCATTTTAGGGGGCTCGTTGACTCACTGTCCCGTAAAAGTAGCCTTAAACTTTACTGATCCACTATGCCGTAAAACTAGCTCTAACTTTTACTGAAAGACTTATATATATATATATATATATATATATATATATATATATATATATATATATATATATATATATATATATATATATATATATATATATATATATATATATATATATTTATATATATATATATATCACTGAAAAGTTAAACCAGTCTACAACTCTTTTTGGACTAAAATCAACGTACATTGATACCTTTGCTACTGTTACATGTTGTACAAAATAAAACAATGCTAAAAAAACCTAGCAAACTCCAATCGTTTTGGCATATATGAAACAAATCACTAAAATTCATTTCTAAACTTACTCTGACAACTCCACTTAACATAACCGACGAATACAAAGTTTGAACCAATACTGAATCCGATGTTTTGTTAACAGTGTTGCCAACTCAAAATATGAGAAGGTACTAGATTTTATTAAAAAAAATAAAAATGCCAATATTTGATGAAAAAGCAACAAATAATAAATAAGCAATAAAAGCAGTAAAATTTTGCACTAAATTAGCAATAAATAATAAATAAGGAATAAAAGCAGTAAAATTTTGCACTAAAGTAGCAATAAACGCACTAGATCTATTGCAAAATGCACCAAATTGGCATCACTGGTTTTGTATTTTATCAGATCTAATACAAATAATCGATTTACAACTAATCGATTTAATATTACAATATCAATGTATTGTTAAACCCCATAAAATATCGACTGGACTTAGTTTTTATTTTTGTGCTTACAGAAATAAAAAATTAATATATATATATATATATATATATATATATATATATATATATATATATATATATATATTTTATATATATATATATATATATATATATATATATATATATATATATATATATATATATATATATATATATATATATATATATATATATATATTAAATCAAATGTCCCAAATGGTTTTGAGATTTATAGAGTGCGAATAGATTGTTGCGAATAAATGTCCCAAAAGTACTCCTTTTTGGGATTTATTGTTTTTGGGGTATATCACTAACGAATACCCACGGGTAGTCCGCCCCGATGTCAGGAGTCGGGGTCTCTCGGCCTCTAGGTGGACTACGGGGGGACTAATCCCCCCCTCCGGGGATGGTCTCCGGAACCCCCGCTCTTTGGTCTTTGGGTGTCGCGGGGGCCTCCGGGGTATGAAACGTCCCCCCTTCGTCCCCCATCGGCTCGAGCCCCCTAAAAAGGGTAAATACTCCATTTTAGGGGGCTCGTTGACTCACTGTCCCGTAAAAGTAGCCTTAAACTTTACTGATCCACTATGCCGTAAAACTAGCTCTAACTTTTACTGAAAAAGTGTTTAGTAGATGTAAAAAATATATATATATATATATATATATATATATATATATATATATATATATATATATATATATATATATATATATATATATATATATATATATATATATATATATATATATATATATATATATATATATATATATATATATATATATATATATATATATATATATCACAGAAAAGTTAAACAAGTCTATAACTCTTTTTTTACTAATATCAATGTACATTTATATCTTTGCTACTGTTACATGTTGTACAAAATAAAACAATGCTAAAAAAACCTAGCAAACTCCAATCGTTTTGGCATATATGAAACAAATCACTAAAATTCATTTCTAAACTTACTCTGACAACTCCACTTAACATAACCGACGAATACAAAGTTTGAACCAATACTGAATCCGATGTTTTGTTAACAGTGTTGCCAACTCAAAATATGAGAAGGTACTAGATTTTATTAAAAAAAATAAAAATGCCAATATTTGATGAAAAAGCAACAAATAATAAATAAGCAATAAAAGCAGTAAAATTTTGCACTAAATTAGCAATAAATAATAAATAAGGAATAAAAGCAGTAAAATTTTGCACTAAAGTAGCAATAAACGCACTAGATCTATTGCAAAATGCACCAAATTGGCATCACTGGTTTTGTATTTTATCAGATCTAATACAAATAATCGATTTACAACTAATCGATTTAATATTACAATATCAATGTATTGTTAAACCCCATAAAATATCGACTGGACTTAGTTTTTATTTTTGTGCTGCCGAAATGTAAAATTAAGCCTATATATATATATATATATATATATATATATATATATATATATATATATATATATATATATATATATATATATATATATATATATATATATATATATATATATATATATATATAGGTAAAGGTTACTTTTCTTACCTATCGTATGATTGTTAATTTTACTGTATATCGATTATATATCGATAAAGATTATAAAAACAATTTTTATTTTAATGTGAATAGAAGTTAAATTTAAAAGAAAATAAAAAACACCAAAAAATGAGAGAAAAGTAGCTTCACTTGTTTTACAAAAAAAAAAATTAAACTATAAATTTATATTTTTACTCGTAAATTATTAGTATTTAGCAGAAATGAATGTAAGTGACATATACGAAATTTGTTCAAGTGACTGCGGTCACTTTTAAGTTTTTTGCAATATTTCCAATTAATTGTGACGAATAAGAAATGTAACGCATGCAATATTGAATGTGACATTAATTAAGAGAAAAGGCGAAAAGTTCTTTTTCCGTTGTCAAACATGTACACGTGAATTGGACCTGTTATGTTTTACGACTCCGTCAGTTTTGCTTTTTTTTTTTATA
>JABUQX010141019.1:0-2500 GCA_015478945.1 Trachelipus rathkii
TAACTTCGTTCAGTTCGGAAGGTAGGTGTTTAACCGTTTTCGCATTTATCGTGAGAAACGCTTTCGCGTTTTCGTGCGCCACGCTTCAGGTGGTGTCCATGGGTAGTATTTCGATTTATTCGTGAAGGTGTTGTTAAGGTGTTGTTGATGTGCATCCTGTTATGATTCTTAGTACTTTGATTTGCGTCGTTTGAAGTTTCATGTTGTTTTTAGTCAGTAGTGTGTACCAAGTTGGAAAGGCGTAGTTTATAGTCGTGCAAATGTATTGTTTGTATATGGTCATATATGTCTGTTTATTGTTTGTGAAGTCTTTGCCAGCGATGGCTCTTAATATCTTCAGTTTCTTGTTTGAAAATGAAATTATGTTCTCTGCGTGTTTTGTGAAGGTGAGATGAGTGTCAGATATTACTCCGTGGATTTTGTGAGTTTTGTTGAAAGGAATGGCAATATTGCTTTAAGTAGACTTGGGGGTGTGTGATATTAAGTTGACGGTCGGTGGTGATTAAAGTATTTGATGATTTGTTTGGTGAAGCGGACATTGTGAGTTTTGTGTGTTGGGGTTTTTGATAGATTCGTGGGTGTGTGTGTGTTTGTTGGTTGTTTGAGTTTTTCAGTATATTTATTGTTTTCCACATTCTGATGTTATTCGGGTGTTGTATGCTCTTGGTGAGGAAAATTTGAAAGCTGTTTGAAGAATGTGTACTTGCTAAGTTTATGAGTTGGGTGTTTAGGGCGTTAATCTGTGTTGTAGTTTGGAGTGTTGTGGGTATTATTTTTCTGTGAGTTGCTTTGTTTGATTAGTTGTTCTATTTCAGGTGTTTGGATTGGGTTGTATTTTTTTATGTATCCTCTGGGAATGGATTTGTTAGCTGCTTTTTGGATTAGAGAAGTGAAGTTTTGTATGGCTTTGTTGAGTGTTGATGTGTTTGTGATATTTAGGGGATGTATGTTGTTTTCTATATAGTTGGTGAATTGTGTCCAGTGCTTTTTTGTAGTTTGTGTATGTTTTTCTGAGTGGGTAGTTTGTTTTGTTGACATTTTGGTATTTTATGATAATGGGGAGATGGTCGGAGTTTAGATCACTTTGTGTTGACCAGTAGAGTTTTGTGTGTAGATTTGGTGAACATAGTGTTATGTCTGGTGATGTGCATGTTTGGTTGGTTTGTGGTGGGTTTCTGGTGTGGCTGTTTGTGTTGTTTAGGATGTTTAGATTTTCAAGGTTGGATATGATGTATGTTTCTAATTGGTTTTTTTATTGGGCATTGTGCCATGTAGGTTGGTGGGCGTTGAAGTCACCTCCCATTATGAGGTTTGGGAGGTGGGAGATATCGGTGAGGTTTGGTTTGTAATTTCTGGGGCATTGTGGTGAGGTGTGGTGGGGAATGTAGAGGTTTATTAGATTGTGTGGTTTTTTATTTATCATTGTTGTGAAAGATTGTATTTTGGTGGTGTTGTCGTTTAATGCGTTGTAGTTTGTAAGGTGGTGTTTGTATATATATGTGAGCTGACTGCCGTCATGAATGAAAGCACTAAAAACAGAAAGGAGGAATTGAAGAGAGGACTCAGAAGTAAGAAATTAGAGTGAATGATTCAAATCTGCAAGAGATAAAAGCGAAGGTTAGGAAATTTCCGCCATTAAGAAAAGAATAAGTTTTCAAGATTGAATAGAAGGAAATGAAAATACTGCGGTAGTTTACAAAGTTAATTATGTAGCCTGATTTTGAAATTTTAATAAAATTAACATCGGAATAAGAATATATATACTAACATAATTAAATGAAATGGTGAAGCTCCAAAATTTTAAATCAAATTCTTTTCTTTAAAACAAAGCATTTTAAAATTCATAACTGAAAATTTTAGATTTACATCTTTTGAAAACTCTAAGTAAGAAAATATATTTTTGAAATAAAAGAAAAAAAACTTATGTAATTAAAATTATTGTCAGAAAGTATGAATTCACCGCCGAAATTGAACTATATATAAAGGAGGATTTCTTCGTATTGGATTGATTGGAGCTGAGTACTTCTTTTTCCAATTTTCTCTTCTCTTAAAGGATATGAAATTTAATGGCGCATTTTGTTCATTATGAAGATTTTCTTCGTACATTCGGGGGAGTCGGCTCGTATGAGTCAAGAAGGAATTGTTCAAGCACCAAAATAGCGTCCGGTAGCTCAGCGGAAGTGCACTAGCCAAATTAAGCGAAAATCCTAGGTTCGTCACTGGTCAGTCGTGTTTGTGGGAGCTATTCTCTTCTTGGCTCCGTCTTGCTCGGACTTTAAAATTGAGCACACCCCCTCCTAGATTAGGGCTCTGCCCGTGAGTGGTGGTGTTAACTGTAAAAAAAAAATATGATAGTGAGTTGTGTATAAGAGTTAGTAGAGTGTGATATTTAGGGGTATGGGATGTGAAGATGGCATCATAGCCATAGAATTTTGGTTCTGGATAGTTTTCGGGTAGGTGGGCTTCTTGTATCATGGCTATGTGTATGTTGTGTTGTTTT
>JABUQX010141019.1:20000-27500 GCA_015478945.1 Trachelipus rathkii
GCCGGATAAAGTATAGAATATTCCAGGTATATGCACCACAACAGGGGCACTCAGAGGATGAAAAAACTAGATTTATGGAATTGATGGAAGAAGAGGTGGGGATGGAGGAGGAGGGGGAGAGGTGCGTGTTGATGGGAGATTTCAACGCTAGAGTAGGAAAGAGAAGAGAGATGGAGAGAGTATTGGGACCATTTGGAGAGGAGACAAGAAACATGGAGGGAGAGGCGTTGATCGATTTTTGTGTGAGAAACGACCTAAAAATAATGAACACGTTTTTCAGGCATAGAGAGTCGCATATCTTTACGAGGTATAGATGGAATCAGGTAACGGAACAATTCGATCAAAAATCGGTGATAGACTACATGATAGTCTCCGATAAAAGGATGATAAAGAATGTAAAGGTGATCCCGGGAGTGTCCTTGGATGCGGATCATAGACTGTTGGTGGCGGATATGAAGATAAGAGGGGAGGGAAGAGTAAATGAGCAGAAGAGGGCAGTGATCAGAGTGGAGAAGTTGGCAGAACAAGAAACGAGACGAAATTATGAACGGGAAATGCAGGAAACCCTAAGAAATGGAGAAGAAAATGAAGACTTGCAGGATGTCATCAGGGAAGTGGCAGAGAAAACTCTTGGTAAAAGATGGGTAGGAGGTACTAGGAAGAGACATACACCATGGTGGAACGAAGAAGTGAAAAAAGCAATTAAGAAAAAAACAGAGAAAATGAGAAAGTGGCTGAAAAGAAGAACAGCGGCAGCAAGGGAGGAATATGTACAGGCAAGGAATGAGGCAGAGAGAATAAAGAGGAGGGCAAAAAAGATGGAGACGGAGAGAATGGCAGGAGAAATAACGAGAGATGTGGGCGAAGGGAAGAAAAAGCTATTTAAGATGGCGAAGGCGTATAGAAAACCAAAAAGTGTAACTAGAATTATAAAAGATAGAAACGGAGAGATTCTTATGAGACCGGAAGAAAGAAATGATAGATGGACCGAATACTATGAAGATCTGCTAAATGTAGAATACAGAGAACAAGAGGAAGAAGCTGCAGATCAGACGAGGGAGGAGGAAGAGGAGGATGAAGGCGGAGAGATAACGGTGGAGGAATATGAAGAGGCAATAAAAAGGATGAAGAAGGGTAAAGCTCCAGGAGAGGATGGAGTGGCTGTGGAGTTGGTGTTGGAGGGAGGAGAGGAGCTGAAAAGGAGAATCATCAGTTTGATGAACAAGTGTTGGAGAGAGGAAAAGGTGCCGGAAAGGTGGGGCAAAGCAATAATAATACCGATATATAAAGGTAAAGGAGATGCAGGAAGCTGTAATAATTATAGAGGCATTTCACTGATGGACCATCTGACGAAAATATACGAAAGAATATTGGAGAGGAGGTTGAGAGAGAAAGTAGAGCCGAGACTCGGAGAAGAACAGTACGGGTATAGAAGGGGAAGAGGAACGACGGACCTCTTATTCACACTGAGAATGGTCTCGGAGAAGATGCTGGAATATGGCAAGAGATTCTTTGTAGCCTTCATCGATCTGCAAAAGGCATTCGATTCGGTGCCAAGAAAAAAGCTCTGGAGAGCTATGGAGAGGAATTATGGAGTGAAGGGTAGATTAAAGAAGGCGATAGAAAGTATGTATGACAAGTGCAGCTGTAATGTTAGAACTGAGTGCGAGAACGATAAATGGTTTGAGGTGAAAACAGGAGTGAAGCAGGGGAGTGTTTTATCGCCACTGCTGTTTATATTATATTTAGACGTGGTGATAAGGAAAGTGAAAGAGAGACTGGGAGAATTTGAAGGGGACATAATGGCATATGCGGACTATCTAGCATGTTGGAGCGAGAGAGAATAGGCAATTCGAGAGGTGGTGGAGTTGTCTGTGGAGGAGTTGGAGGAAGCAGGGATGAAGATGAACATACAGAAGACAGAGATATTAACAGTAACCGGAGGAAATGAGGAAGGGATGAGAATGATGGTGAGAGAGGAGGAGGAGGTGAAGGCGGTAAATACCTGCAATTATCTCGGAGGATGTTTTAACAGAAGGGGAGGAAGTGGGGAAGAGATTACGCGAAGAATGGAAAAGTATGGATTAGTTATGAAAGCGGTATACCCCATGATGAAAGATAGAAACATCGGAATAGAGGTTAAGAAAGTGATTTTTAACAGCATACTGACTCCGACATCAACGAGAATAGAGGAGAGTAGAATACAAGCGGTGGAGATGAAGATATTAAGAACTATGATTGGAAAGAGTAGGAGAGACAGAATAAGGAATGAAGTTATTAGAGAAGATATAGGGGTGAAGAAGATGACACTGAAGATGGACGTGGGGAGACTGAGATGGTGGGGACATCTGGAGAGGATGGAGCAGGAGAGAATGCCGAAAAGAAGATGGGAATGGACACCAGAGGGCAGAAGACCAAGGGGAAGACCGAAGAAGAGATGGGCGGAATCGGTGGAGGATTCTCTGAAAAGATGTCAGCTACCAAATATGAGAGCGCTGAAGAGAAGAGGAAAAGTGCAAGAGAGGGATGTCTGGAGAAAGATGCTTGCGCGGCTGACAGGATGAAGAATCCTTCCTGGGAGAGGAAAGAAAGAAATATATATATATATATATATATATATATATATATATATATATATATATATATATATATATATATATATATATATATATATATAAAATATATATATTTTTTATATATATATATAACTTATATATATATGTCTATCTTTATATATTATATATATATATATATATATATACTCGATGGTTGTTTCGCAACGGTCAGGACATATGAATTTCTTCGCATAGTTTTAGGGCGACAGGGCTAGCAACCCGGTCTCACTCCTTGCTTGCCTTATTGCTCCTGGACCAGCGTTGGAATCTTTTGCGCCTAGAAGCAAGATCCTCTGGAATGCTCTAGGAGAATGAGTTTTGAGGCCTAATGGAAGAAGATGCTAGTTCTACTGAAAGGGCAAAAACCCTACCTGAGAGTGTTTAACTCGAGGACTGGCGTCCGAAACCATTGCGCCGAGAAATAGTCTTCTAGAGTGCTCTAGGGTTAAGAGTTTCGGGCCAGAAGAAGAAGATGCTGGACCAACTGACAGGGCGAAAGCCCTTCCTGAGAGTTGTTATAGATAAATATATACTCACACTTATATATATATATATATATATATATATATATATATATATATATATATATATACTATATATATATATATATAACGCCGCCTTATATATATATACCATATAACTGCTGCTCCTCTTATCTCTTCCTCTTTCTTCTCATATATACCTGCCATATATCACGATCAGGCTTTGTACGTCAGAGATGGTTGCCCAAGAAAATGAAAGGAAGAAAATAAAGAAGAAACTGGAGGAACACCAGAGGAAGCCACAAAGAAGATTGCTGAAAAAGGAAGGCTTCAGCTAAAGTTCCGGAGAACAGTTTCAGAAAATGTGAATGTTTTTTTGACAGTGATTACGGCCGAATCTATTATTGGAAAAAAAAATTGTATATTAATGGTGCAGCTTAAATTCAAAAACTTTAGTGAAAGAATCAACATCTTACTTTTCGATAAAATTTAGTGGTGAAGCAGCAAAATTTTCGCTATGATTCTTTTCACATAGTTAAAAAAAAAAAAAAAAATTATCTGAAATAAATGGAGGAGCGTCAAAATTTTTAGCCCATTTCTTTTGAATTATTTTAAACTTTGCTTGTAAATATAAAAATGCATCATGTATTCACATTGATGAAGTTTGGATAAAGCGACGTATAAGATCATATGAAGAATGGATATTCGGCGCAGTCGGCTCGTTTGAAGATTTTCTTCCCATAGTTCAAGAAGGAATAGATCAAACACCAAATAGCGCCCGGTAGCTCAGCGAAAGAGCACTCGCCCAACTAAGCGAGAGACCCAGGTTCGTCACTGGTCCGGGCGTGTAAGTGTGAAGCTGTTCTTTCATGACTCAATCCGCTCAGGGCTTAAAAATTGGGCACCTCTGAATTAGGGCTCTGCCCGTGAGCAGTGGTGTGACAACTGTAAAAAAATATATATATATAATAATAATATATACCATATATATATATATATATATATATATATACTAACTAACCAACTCTATATAACAATAATATATCATGCCATATATGCGCCCTTATATATATACTATATATATATTTATATATACACTATAATAATATAACCTTAACATATATATATATATATACTATATATATATATATATATTTATTTATCTTTAAGAAGGTAAATCCATTTTACCTTATATTGATTAACGTAGATAAATCCACTTTTACCCTTATATTTTTTTATATTTATATATATATTCATATATATACATATATATATATATGTATATATATATATATATATATAATTTTATATATATAACATAATATATATATATATATATATATATATATACATATATATATATAACTCTTCTATAATAATATATATATATATATATATATATATATATATACCTCACAGAAAAAGTTAAACCAGTCTACAACTGTTTTTGGATTATTAAATAAGTTTATTTTTATGTGCTTCTTGTTCTGTGGAATTCGCTTCCATCTTCTGTGTTTCCTGCTGAATTTAATCTCCCTCACTTTAAAGCCAGCCTGCGTCTGTGCTCATCTGCGTAATTTACGCTAGCAGATGAAATTTTAGCGTGCAGCACCCCCTCCCTGAATAGGGCTCTGCCCGTGAGTGATGACATAAACTGTAAAAAAAAAAAAAAAAAAAAAAAAAATGTACAATTTTTCTTCCATTATATTTTTATTTATTCTTATCTCCCTTTTCTTTCTATACATATATATATATATATATATATATATATATATATATATATATATATATATATATATATTTTTATATATATATATATATATATATATATATATATATATATATATATATATATGTATATATATATGTTTACAATACGAATATATGCACATAATTTGCGTTTCTGTTACTTGCCGAAACAAATTATATTATTAGTAAAGCCTTGTATATCTCGTTGAAGTCCATGTCACTCACAATAAATAGAAATTCAAGTGGAATTCCTTCTACATTTCAGTAAATTCACGAAATGTGATCGTTTCGGTGAACGATCTTCTCGTTTCTTGTCTTTCTTTGACCGATCTTCTCATTCCCACTCCTCCTTTTTTCTTCTTCTTCCTCTGCATTTGAGATGCTGATTAAATATTTCCCCATATAATTACTGTTTTTTTCCAACTGGTATTCTTTCTACCCCAGACGTGGGTTGTACCTAGTTATTTTTATTCATATATTAATAATTTTATTAACGATTTGTTGCTCCTGTTCCTTAGATGAAGAATCATACTATATATATATATATATATATATATATATATATATATATATATATATATATATATATATAGCTTATATATATATATATATATATAACTATATATATATATATATATATATATATATATATATATATATATATTTATCTTATATTTATTATATAAATCTATATATATATATATATATATATATATATATATATGGCTTATATGTATTTCATTAACAGCAAAATATTATTTTTTCAATCAGATATCTCAAAAACTACAATAGCTACAGGGAAAAGGAATACATTGCTGGAATGCTGGTCCAATTTTAGTGCGAAAAATGCATAAAAAAATCAAAAAAAAAAATTAAAAAAAAAAAAATCATATCTCAAAAACTACAATAGCTACAGCGAAAAGGAATACATTTTTGGAATCCTTGTAAAATTTTAGTTAGGAAAATGTAAAAAAAATAATAATAAATGAATACAAAATAAATATTGGCTATTTTTTTTTTTTTTTTTTTAAGGTGAGGACATAATATATATATAGCTATATATTATTTGTAAAGGTGTCACGGCAATGTAGGGGCTCGAGCCGACGGGAACACAGGGGGGGACGTTTCCCCCGTAGGGGAGGGACGGAGGAACCCCCGCGACACCCCAAATACCAAGAGCGGGGTTCCCGGGGCCTCCAGAGGAGCTGGGTAGTCCTGCCCCGCAATTCCCCGGAAGGCTGTTTCCCGACTCCTGCATCCGGTGCGGGGAGAGTATACCCTTGGGGTATTCTTTGGAAAAAAAAAAAGCAAAATTTAATAATAGAAAGTCTTAATTTTAACGACAGCAATAAAGTCTCTAAATGAAATATAAATGTGCTTTATTACTTATAATTATTAACAATAATTTTTTTTTTTTTTTTACACATTTTCCTATCTACATTACCAGAACTTCAAAAATTCCTTTATACCTTCATGTCTCAGACCTGAACTTGTTTTTAAATTTTCACTAAAATTGTACCAGCATTCAGCAATGTATTCCTTTCCCTGTGGCTGTTGTAGTTTTTGAGATATGAGAATGGAATTGAAGAAATTTTTGCTGTTAATGAAATACATCTTTCCCTATATATATATATATATATATATATATATATATATATATATATATATATATATATATATATATATATATATATATATATACTTATATTATATATTTTTATATATGAAAATCTATAGATATATATATATATATATATATATATAACTGCTGCTCTTCTATATATATATATATATTACTAATGTTATCTGACCTTCACTTAAGCGAAGGTCTTCACCGTTATTTTTACACTTGTATTATTATCATTAAATATTGTTTAATTTACAATTTTTTATTAATAATACAAATTATGTTAAGTCTTGGTAAATATTTTTTATATCATTGTAATAATTAACTATTTTATTTATTGTTGTTTTTTTGTTATTATTTTATAATTATTATTTTATTCTAGATTTCATTTTCATTATTATTTTTATTATTATTATTATCATTATTATCATTATAATTATTATTATTATTATTATTATTATTATTATTATTATTATTATTTTTATTATTATTATTATTATTATTATTATTATTATTATTATTATTATTATTATTATTATTATTATTATTTATTATTATATTGCTGTTATTATTATTATTATTATTATTATTATTATTCTTATTATTAACCCATAATTATTGTTAATTTTTATTATTTGTTTATATTATTATTATTATTATTATTATTATTATTATTATTATTATTATTATTATTATTATTATTATTATTATTATTATTATTATGCCACAGAATTTTCCACAAAAATTGGAAAGACCACAATCACGTAGAGAAGGAATCATTCTAGGAAAACATGAAAATCAAAGAAGTATATTTCGAAGTCCTTCCAGCTCTAGCACAGAAATTACTGAAAAGTTTCATCACAGAGTTTAAGGATTCTCTTCTGTGAAAAGAACATGACGGAATAGCACGTTATACAGACGGGTACAGAAGGTTGAATGTTAAGAAGAATGGTTGTAAGTTAATTAAGAAAATGTGTAATATGTAGGCTTCACTCCTCAGATAATCGTGACTGCTAATTATGCTTGT
>JABUQX010141019.1:32500-35000 GCA_015478945.1 Trachelipus rathkii
GGATCGTTAAATATTACAAAGGTGTCGTCTACGTATCGAATGTAAAAGAAAGGATTGAATGGGGCGTTTTCATTAAAAATTTTGTTTTCTACCGATGACATGTAGAAATCTGCGAAAGTTGGTCCTAAAGGTGATCCCATAGATACGCCATTTTTTTGAATATATGTTTTACCATTGAAGTTGAAAGGTGTTTTCGTGGTACATATATAAAGTAACCTTCTCAGAATGTCTTCTTCTATGGACGGCGGTGGTTTTATGTCATGATGATAAACATTTTCTAATATTATGTTAATAGTATCTACCTATACACTAAACGAAAAGGAAAATGAGTTATTAGAACTGGGGTTAAACTTAGGTATAAAGAAAAAGGGTAACTTAATTAATAAACAAATTGAGGTTGAAAAACTTTACACGAACATAAAAAACTTTGCAAGGAAAGAGGAATTAAAAATTAGCAATGAAGACGATTTTAAAACTAAATTGAAAACCTTTGGATTACATTTCCCTAAAGAAGCTTTTAAAGATCCTTTAAACAACGAATTAAAAGATGCTATTAAATCCCTTAAACATAACAATGACATAGTTATACAAAGACCTGATAAAGGAGGCGGGGTAGTAATCATGAATAAAGAAGATTACATTAAAAAGCTAAACACCATCATTAGTGATAAAACAAAATTCACCCCATGCTTAAAAAGTCAAACGGAAGAAGTTAAAAAGACCATTAATAGCCTTGCTAGCAAGATCACGGACATTAACATTAAACACAAAATAAGAAGAATTGGATCATACAACAATGGACATCTCTATGGCCTACCAAAGGTTCACAAGAACACTGAGGACCCACCCTTAAGGCCTATAGTAAGTATGACGGGTACCGTGACTCATGATATCTCAAAATACATAAACAACCTAATTAGACCATATCTTAACGAAAAATTTATAGTTAAATCAACAGATGAATTTTTGGAAAAACTAAACAACATTAATTCTTTCGATGTTAACAAAATTATATCTCTGGATGTTGAAAGTCTTTTCACGAATGTTCCTATATCTGAAACTATTAACATAATATTAGAAAATGTTTATCATCATGACATAAAACCACCGCCGTCCATAGAAGAAGACATTCTGAGAAGGTTACTTTATATATGTACCACGAAAACACCTTTCAACTTCAATGGTAAAACATATATTCAAAAAAAATGGCGTATCTATGGGATCACCTTTAGGACCAACTTTCGCAGATTTCTACATGTCATCGGTAGAAAACAAAATTTTTAATGAAAACGCCCCATTCAATCCTTTCTTTTACATTCGATACGTAGACGACACCTTTGTAATATTTAACGATCCAGAACATATTCAAGAGTTCAAATCCAAAATAGAAGATCTCAGTGGTTTAAAATTTACTTTTGAAAGAGCAAAAAATAACTACATTAATTTCTTAGATGTTAATATTAAAATTAAAGAGGATGGAAAAATTGATAGAAGCGTCTACGTTAAATCTACAGATAAAGGAACATACTTGAATTTTGACTCTTTCACTCCTCTAAATTACAAAATTGCTACCATAAAGACTTTAGTTCATCGAGCATTTAAGATATCGTCTGATTGGACCCTTTTTGATAAAGAAATTAAAAGAATAACACAGAATCTAATAAACAATAACTTCCCCCAGTATATTATAGAGAAAACTATAAAAAACACTTTAAATAATTTACTTACCAATACCATGAATGAAAATGAAAACGATAAGCTCGTATTATATTATAAAACTGAAAATATCAGTCAGAAAAAAGATGAAGAGAACAAATTAAAATTAATTTTAAAAGAGCATATTAAAGCAAAAGACGGGAAGAAGCTTATATTAAGATCGTACTATAAGCCATTGAAACTGAGCTCGTGCTTCTCTACTCGTGAAGCGCTTTCGGATGGTGGGAGTAGTAACGTTGTGTACCGATTTCAATGTTCTGAAAGTGGATGTAACGCCTCTTATATCGGATACACAACGAATACCCTCAACATGAGAATGTCGCAACATAAGTATAACCCGAGCAAAATATTTCAACATTTTAAAGAAGAACACCACAAAAATCCCGATAACAGCATAAAAGAGGGCTTCTCCATCATAACAAGAAAAAAATGATTTTTATGAATTGCGACTAGGGGAATCGTTGCTCTTAAGGAAACATAAACCAATGATAAACATAAAATATAACGAAATGTCCAATTTTTTGAACATCTTTAAATGACAAAAAGTCAATGTAAGTTAACTTTTCTAACTTTTAAATTTATTAATTTTATTTATTTATTTTTGTTATTAGTTTACACGAAATTTATTTTATCAAAATTGTTAAAATATTAAAATAAAATTTATTCCTTGAAAATGTCCGAAGTGTACGGACGAAAGCTTGGTACTGTACTAAAATCTATTGTTTTATTTTATTCAAGAATAATTTTAAAGAAAATTTCTTCTGTTGAAAGAAATACTTTCAGG
>JABUQX010141021.1:0-7500 GCA_015478945.1 Trachelipus rathkii
CAGAGTGCTTCGTTCATTGGAATTCAGGTGTTTAACCGTTTTCGCATTTATCATTGAAACACTTCCGCATTTTCGTGCGCCTCTTCCACAATATATATATATATATATATATATATATATATATATATATATATATATATATATATATATATTTCTTCTTGCTACTCTTATATATATATATATATATATATATATATATATATATATATATATATATATATATACTATATATATATATATATATATATATATTATGCATTCGCCATTTTCCGCATGCCAACGAGTTGACGAGGCTAACTGAAATCTATTCAACTCTTCGGGAAGAAAAAGTAACATTTGAGGTGGTTTCCTGCTCTTAGCAACTGAATAAACGAGGCCCTCTTCTTTGGCAAAAAGATAATGAAGCGTAAAGAAATCCAATTCCTGTAGCAGTTTAAGTATATTTTCTCCACAAGGAACGGCAACTTCCTAAGATTTCCCCCTTGTTCACCTCTCCCCATCACCACTGTGAAGTTGATGTCCTCCGATGGTGGGGTTGTTGCCCTCCTCCGGTAGTGTGGTTGTCGCCGTCCTCCGGTGGTTGGGTTGTTGCCGTCTCTGAAATGCCGACCTGTTTTGGTGCATTGTCTTCTTTCACTAATTTCTGCCACCTTTGCGGGCTTAAATCTAAATAATAATAATAATAATAATAATAATAATAATAATAATAATAATAATAATAATAATAATAATAATAATAATAATAATAATAATAATAATAATAATAATAATAATAATAATAATAGACCTCTTTAAATATCATTATAACTACTACTTTTACTACTACTACTACTACTACATTACTACTACTACTACTACTACTACTTACTACACTACTACTACTACTACTACTATTAAATTTAAGCAAGAAAATATAATAAATAATATTAAATTTAGAGTTAACAAACTCCATTTTAATGAGATAAGACTTCATTGTAGGCGTCTTTTATATATATATATATATATATATATATATATATATATATATATATATATATATATATATATTTAACTGCTCTGCTGCTGCTATATATATATCTTTATTTAAAGCAACAATATGTATACACATTTACATACACGTTATCAATAATATAGTTATATGACAATAATAACCAACCTCTTCTGTATATATATATGTAATAACCTTATACATAGCCAACGCCCATATATATAAAACAAGTATTTTTGAACTATCCTTCAAATATCTTTATGCGTTGATCAATTCATATTTGCGAGAAAATTATTGTTCATGCACAAGCAGGGATTGTTTCACGGCTTTATTGTTTATTCTTGCTTTCGTATGCTTTATTCACTATCACATCCCCCTTTGCCACTCCTTTCAACCCAAGAATATTTCTGTTTTGTCTGTTCCCCTTATTTGAAACTAATACCCACTTTAAGACGGTCTTTTCTAATTCTTCCAAAAGAGTGTTTTAATCCTTAAAGCAATTATTAAAATAAATCTTTTTACAGTTTATTCTCTCTAATGTAGTGTTAAACATCTTTAGGTGTTTGTCTCTTTCTTCTAATCCCAGAGTTGTCCGGGTTTCCTTGCTTATGTTTTCCATTATAGCGAGTTTCTGTAAAGGTTGTCTGTTTTCAACTAATATATACATATATATATATATATATATATATATATATATATATATATATACTATATATATATATATATATATATATATATATATTATATAACTGATATATATATAAATATAGTATATATACATACATATATATATATAACTATATCTTATTCTTTGCTATATTGTATATATATATATATATATATATATATATGCTAATATAATATTTAATATATATATATATATGCAATAATAATATATATATACTAATATATATCAACTAACTAACTATTCTTCTATTACTCATAACCAAATGTAATATATATATGTATATAATAATAATATCTAATATATAATATATATAATATATATATATATATTTAATAATACATATGTATATAATAACAATAACTTGTATAATAGATATAATAATATATATATATGTATATATATAACTCTTTCTAATATATATGCTGCTCTTGCTGCTGTATATATATAGCATATATATATATATGAAACCCTTAACGCTATATACATATATGCTGTATATATGCGCGCATATATATATATATATATATATATATATAACACTCTTTCTTCTTTGTATATATATAATAATATAGCATATATATATATATAGATAGATAGATAGATAGATAGATAGATAGATAGATGAGCTAGATAGATAGATAGATGAATGAATATATGAATAGATAGATAGATAGATAGATAGATAGATAGATAGATAGATAGATTAGATAGATAGATAGATAAAGATGGAATGAATTAGATAGATAGATAGAGCCATAGTTTTTTAGCTAAAAAGTTCGATAGACCAGAATAGATAGATAGATAGATAGATAGATAGATAGATAGATATAGATAGATATGTATAGATATGAATATATATATACATATATATATATATATATATATATATCTTTCTCTTATACATATATATAGCAACTTAACAATATACTGCTCATATATATATATATATATATATATATACCCTGCTTTGTATTGTTTATATGTGTGTGTGTGTGTGTGTGTGTGTGTGTGTAGGTGGGTGGGTGTGTATGTGTGTGTGTCGGGGGGCTTGTGAGTGCGTGTGTGAGTTTGTATGTGCAGTTAGAGAAGCTGATATACAAACATATAAAATTATGAATTCCCTAATTTTTAATTCAAATTCTTTTAATATTTACAAGTTTTATAATTTTTTTCATAATTTAAAATTGTTTCAGTAAATATTAAATAAACCAGAAATTATCAAAACTCTTTTTTTAATAATTATTATTTTCTCATTTTTAAAACTATAAAATATTAAAAATGTATTCGAAATTAATGGAATATTTTTATTAAAAATAGAAAAAGAAAAAAACACTAATTTTGGTTGGCAAACCTTCAAAAAACAATTTAATGAAATTGGCGAATAAGAAATTAAAATTTTGAAAATTAATAATTAAAATTAATGAAATTGTAAAAAGAGGAAAAAAATAATTGGCTTTAAAACAAATGTGATGCAATGAAAATTGCAGCATTTGCTGATTAAATGAAATTTTCAATTAAATAATAGTATATATATATATATATATATAATATGTATAATATATAATATATAATATATATATACACCTGTATATGTATATATACATATGCATATAATATATATATATAATAACCAATAATATATATACCTTATATTCTTAGCTATTCTTCTGCTGTATATATATGTAATAATAATAATAACTATATGTAATATATATACACAATAATATTTAACCATATACATATATATATATAACTAATATGTATAACTTTATATATAACCTTATATATGCTGCTCTATAACATAACAACAACATATATATATATATATAATATATATATATATATATATATATATCGTCACATCATCATCATCATCATCATCATCATCATCATCATCGCATCATCATCATCATCATCATCCAGGCAAACTTAACCCCAGACTGGGGGTAAGGTGCGCCACATGCACTGGAAACAGAAAAGTAGTAGTTGAAGAATATGACCCTTGGAAGTCAGCGAGAAAAAGCTGACCCACTCCTCCCAAACGTTTATGCCCCCTCGCCTTATATATATATATATATATATATATAACTGCTCAGTTTAATAGCATAACTTTATATATATATATATATACTCGCTTATAACCTTAACCACCTTAGCATGCTGCTGCTGCTGCTATATATATATATGATTTCAGGCACAACATTTTCGATGTGAATATGATTCGTGTTGTGGCAAAGTCCTAATTCCAATTGTGTATTGATGTCTTTTGGTATTTTTTAGTCTTAGAAGGTGATTCCAAATCTTCACGCACACAAATTCCTTCCTTAACGACAAGAGATGATTTTCTTTATTACAGCAGTGGGCACATTAAGGTCAAAAGAGAGTGTCCAATTAATTCTTATGATAGATACCAAAGGTGTAGTAAAAGTTTATTTTAAAAATCATCAGTTCCAACAATTGAATCTATCTCCCCTCATACGAATTTAATGTATATAGTAGAAGACTGAGAACATCCTGAGGAGCTGCTTCACTGTTTGATGTATGTGTACACACCTTTGCATGTAAACTCTCACTGCCAAAAATACTAATTTTCTGAAGGTTGAATTCCTCATTTTATGTTGGATGGAATTGCCCTTAAAACATCCGTATTACCATCCATCTGGCCAGTTGCATGGATCCAGGAGCATGAAAGCGGATACCATATATATATAAGAGAGATTACCATATATATAAAGTATACATATATATATATATTATTATATATATGAAGATATATATATATTGTTGTTATATATATAAGTATATATATATATATAATATATATATAGATATATATATGCATATAGCATATATATATATTATTATGTATATATATGTTAAAACATAGAGAGTTAGAAGAGAAAGAAGAGAATGAAAGCATATATATATATATATATATATATATATATATATATATATATATATATATATATATATATATATATTATATATATATATATATATATAACGAATTAAAATTGCTTATCAAATGTTTATTAGGGGGACGAAGAATGCCCCACTTTAGAGAAATGAAACCGAGAAATCCTCGGCAAAGAATGGTCAAAGCGGGAAGTTAAACCAAAGATTTTGAGATATATTGTCTTGACGAAAAGATGTCATCTTAGAGTCAATCATGATACCTACAATAGCACAATAAAGAATGGTGATAGTAGATAGTGATAGTGATAAAGTATTAGTGTGATAGTGATAAAGTGAGCAGTAGATGCGAAGTGGATAGTGACAGTGATAGTGACAAAGTGACAAGTTGATAGCATTACTGAGAAGTGATAGTGATAGCAGATAGTGATGATATGATAGTGATAGTGATAGCTGATAGTGATGTTGAGCTGAAGATGAAGTGATGTAACGATTAGCTATTTAGTGATAGCGTAAGATAGCGACAAAGTATCGTAAGATTAGTTACGAAAGTGATGTAGTGATAAGTTTAGATAAAGTGACAGCATTGAGTTATTTGTGTTATTTTATCAACTGATGAAGATGCTTGATGCATTGTTGACGAAGACAAAGCTTTGATAGTTTATCAGTATTGTGATTAAAGATTAGCACGCTACTAAAGTACGCGCCATTAGCACAGACGCGATAACGCACAGTGATGAAACGGTCAACTCAGTGCTAAGATTAATCTTTATTAACAACAGTGTTAGAGTTTTCAGTGATGCAAGTAAATATTGTTAATAATTAAAATAGCTGATTGTAAAATATTGCTAATAATTATAATTAGTGTTGATATTAAGAAAATATTGATAATAGTGTGTTAATGTGAGTGATAGTTGATGTTAATGAGAAAAATAATGCTTATGATGGTAATATCATATTTACTTTTTGAATGTATGTGTATTTGTATGAAATTATTTTTGTACATATATAGTATATATATATATATAGTGGTTATGTTCACTATATATATATATATATAAATATGTATGTATATATATTATATGAGAAAGATATATTATATATATATATATATATATATATATATAAATATATTATTATATGTTATATATATTATTATATATATATATATATATATATATATTATATATATATATATAGTTATTATTATTACATATATATATATATATATATATATATATATATCATGTTCACTCTTAATATCATTTCAAAATTTGATAATCGCGGGTGTATAAAATTATACTTGATTTTTTACATGTATAGGCAATTGGATGTTTTCTACAGATTTTTTTTTTTTATCAAATTCTTAAATAACAGCAGATATTATTTTGACATTCCTTTCGGATATAGGCTTGCAAATACATTAATGAAGACGTCAGAAGTAAGATACTTTGAGATTAGCGTACGGAGGGACAAGGGACACATCACTATTACATGGGAAAGGGATATAATAATAGTTGATCTGAACTGTGTGTTTGCAGTTTTAATTTATGATTTCCATTACTTTTCTGAACAACGACACTTTTCAAAATCCTTTTACTCAAAAGGAACTTTTTGTAATTTATACGCTGTACCTGTCCCTTCTTTCTGACCCTTTCAAACATATCAAATAAAGTTTTCTAGAAGTTATATAAACTTAAAAACTTCCATTCTAAATTTATTTACATAATTATTGCAATTATATCAGCTACTCGTACCATATATTTGCCATTAAATTTATAGATATTTACAAATTTATGACACAATCATCGCTTTTTAATATAAATTAAAAAAGAATATTTTAGTGAATATACAGTTTAAATTTTTTCTCAATTGACTTAATTATTTAATTACTAATATTAAACTTCATTCCCTTACACTTTACAGGAAAGTGACATTCAGCAAGAACAGCAACACCAAAAGTTGCTCAGAACGTGTCATGTTCAAATTTGAAACAAATTAAATATTTCCCCCGAATACGAATTACACGAGTTGTTTATAACCATATATATATATATATATATACATATATTATTATTATTATTGCTGCTATATATATATGCAGGAAAGAGCATGCAGCAAAGAGGCATACAGTATATGCATATATATGTTGGCTGTTGGTTGGGCTGGTTAATATGCTACATATGTTGTTGCTATTATTTCCATATTGCTGGTTATTGGCTGGGCTGATATATATGTTATTGCATATTACTGGCTACGCTGTTGCTACTAAGGCTGTTGCGTACAGCTGAAGGCTGGGCTGGTTGCATATTGGGTTATTGCCATGCTATATATATATAATATTTTATATATTATTATTATTAGTTATTATTATTATTATTACATATAAAGAGCAGCAGCTGAAGGTTGTTATGCTATATATTATATTGGTTGTTATTATAGTTATTATTATTATATTAATATTATGCATATTATTGTTACATTGGTGCTACATATTATATACATATTACATATAAACACATATACACATATATTATTGAGCATATTATGTTATTGCTACATATATATATATTACATATATTATATGATACATACATATTACATGCTATAATACTACATGTCATAACATTTCCGAGGGTTCTCTCGTCTCTCCTGTTTACAATATAAATATCCTTGGCCATAACATAAACAAAAAATCTTGAAAACCTCACATCACAGCGGTTGTTAGGGCGGCCTCAAAGAAATCTGAAGTTCCGCTTAGCCTGCGAGACTTTTTTTTTCCTTCTTCTCAAAGCCGTCATCTTTTGTGATATGCTGCGTCCCCTCACCGCCCTTGTATGGAGTAAATTCGTTCTTTGTATATATCTGGGGCTCTGGTTTCACTCGGCTTTTTGATAGGTGTAGAGTC
>JABUQX010141021.1:15000-22415 GCA_015478945.1 Trachelipus rathkii
ATAGGTACCTATTAAAGAAAGAATAATTTAGTTTACTGTTTCACGTATTTAAAGAAAGATGTTTTCATTTCACAATATTGTATGGTGAGTGTATTTTGTTGTATTCTTAGTAGTTATTAGTATGTTTGTCTTTTTTTTTATCACTCGAGCTTTTATTTTATATATATATATATATATATATATATATATATATATATATATATATATTATATTACATACATATATACATATTACATACATATTACATATTACAGTTATTGTTATTATTATTACAGCAGCATACATATTAAGTTGTTGAGCAGTTATATTATGGTTACATGCTGGCATATTGTTACAGGTTGGTTGTTACATGCTGTTGTTGGCTAGCATATTACTACATATATTATTATTATTATTGTTATGCTATTATATACATACATATATATATTATTAGTGATATATATATTATTATATATTATTATTATTATTATATTATATTATTATTATTATTATATACAGTGATATATTATTATATATATATATGAGTACATATATATATTATTGGTTATAAACATATATATATATATTATTATTGTTGTTATATATATTATTATTATATATATTATTATTATTATATATATATGTTTCCATATATTCATTTAAATGTGTGGATTTTTAGACATACGTATTAGTTATTATTATTATTATTAGTTATTATATATATATTATTAGCAATCATATATACAGGTGATGATATTATTATTTGATATATATATGATATATATATATATATATATATAATATATTATTATAATATATGGATTACATATATATAAATATATATATATACAGAAGAGTTATATATATATATATATATATATATATATATATATTATATTATATATATATATAAATATTTTTATATATATATTATAAATATAGTATTCATTTACAAATATATTCTTCTTGTTTTTAATATCTTATTATCCGCATATATATATATATATATATATACATATATAAGGGAATGTATATAGCAGTTATTAAGTTGTTATATTATATTCATATATATAGTTACATACATATATATATATAGATATATAAATATATATATATATATATATATATATATATATATATATATATATATATATATATATATATATATATATATATATATATATATATATATTATAACTTTGTAAAATAATTTTAATTTATGTTCGTACTTATGCTAAGATTTGCGCGAGCAAAATTTTAGCATAAGTCAAAGTGAAAATATATATAAACTCGTTCTTTTGAGATACTCGTCAGTCAGATAAAGTCAGTCAGATCAAATTATTAAGAATCAAAAGAAAATCTCACTCAAGATACTCTCTTCAGAAATCCTCCCGGCAAGAGCGATAAACTTCAAGGAAAAGGCTGCGACTTGAATTCCGATCACAAATTTTCGCCGCTAAACGAAGAGTCTGAGGCAAGTTCGAAAAACGCACTGGAAAAGGCTGCGACTTGCAATTCGCCTACAAAGAGTATCTCAACAGAAGGGACTTTTGTTACTTTTATACTTTCATTGCATATTTTACTTATGTTGAATAAAAACATCATTTCAAATATGGATTTTTAAATTACCATCCTCTTATATAGGGTGCTTGCTCTCAAAAGAACTCACCAACTTAGCAAGTACAGCCCTATATAATTGGTGAACCCGGAGAAGAACACCCACATTTCAATCAATGCCTTCTGATTACTAAAGAAAAACAAAAAAAAATGAAGAAAAAAAAAAAACTACAATAACACAAAATCCCAATCAGAACACTCGGAGAAAATGACTCAAGCAAACGAACATTATCAATACGAACTTCAATTTTCATTTTAATTTTGGATTATGGTCTTCATCTTTTCACAACTATCACAGTTCGAGGATTCATCGCTAGACATAGCAAACTTCCTTTTCGGCATGGATTTCTTTCATCATTCGGTTTGGGATCATTCAGGCAGAAACTCATTTTTGAATTCCACACCACGAACTCTGATTCCTTTTCGAATTTTAAATGTTCTGTGACCTCTCCCTTTTATGTATGAAGAAATTTTTCAAATAAAGGACCTAAATTTCAAGCAACTTCGCCTCCACATATGTAACTTCCTTTACGGTATGGATTTCTTTCATCATTTTAAGTTTGGATTATGGGCAGAAATTCATTTTTGAATTCCACTACGAACTTTGATTCCTTTTCGAATTCTAAATGGTTCTGTGACCTCTCCCTTTATATGAAGAAATTTTTCGTACACAGGACTCAAATTTCTGCCAATTTGCCCTACATACAAATCCCTTATGGTGGATTTGACTTCAACATTCAGTGATCTTCCCTCAATCTCCACTACTGAACTTCTTGATTCCTTTGAATTTAAATGGTTTTGTGACCCTCCCTTTATGTATGAAGAAATTTTTCAAATAAAGAACCTTAAACTCAAGCAAATCTCTGCCCCCTACATATTATGTCAAGCAATGTTTCCTCAACTACAACTTTGAAAAACTACGCATTGGTCAAATCTCATGGGATACGTTAGGAAACGTGTCTTATACTGGACCTTCCTTGATTTAATGTGTCTTCGATCAATGTGGCCTATTTAACTTGTGAATAATTCAATTGTTTCATATCAATAATTATTATGTATTAACATTTTTGTACTTTTATGCATTTAAATGTTTGTATGTTTGTTTATATCTAACGGATATAACCAAATATGCTTATGTTTAAATGCGCCTTTTATTTTTGTATATATAACATTGTATTTTTATGTATTCAAATATTTGTATATATGTTTAGATCTTCGGATGTAACCAGTTATGCTCGTATTTGAATATTCTTCAAATTTCATGTATACTATTTTTTCCTTCATATGTTTGTATGTTTACTTATGTCTTCGGACATAATTAAATATGTTTGCATTTGAAAGTACTTTAATTTTATGTATTTTAGTTATTATTTTTCCTTGTATAATTATTATAACATACTTTCTCACTCCGTGTTTAGCGCAGGAAGTAATGTAGTACTCCATTATAACTTTGTAAAAAAAATTTTTAATTTATGTTCGTACTTTTGCTAAGATTTGTGCGAGCAAAATTTTAGCATAAGTCAAAGTGAAAATATATAAACTCGTTCTTTTGAGATACTCGTAAGTCAGATAAAGTCAGTCAGATCAAATTATTAAGAACGGTGAAAAATCTCACTCAAGATACTCTTCAGAAATCCCTCCGGCAAGAAAGCGATAAACTTCAAGAAAAAGGCTGCGACTTGAATTCGATCACAAATTTTCGCCGCTAAACGAAGTGTCTGAGGCAAAGTTCTGAAACGCACTGGAAAAGGCTTATGAATTTCAAAAATTCGCCTACGCAGCAGATCTCAAACAGCGGACTTTCGTTACTTTTATATTTTCATTGCATATTTTACTTATATTGAATAAAAACATCATTTCAAATAGGTAGATTTAATTTACCTAACCTTTATAGGTGTTGCCTAAAGAAGCCACCAATCTAGCAAGTACTTCCCTATATATATATATATATATATAAACCCTATGTTCAAGTAGTTTAAGAATTCTCTCTCTCTCTCTCTCTCTCCTCTCTCTTCTTATATATATATATATATATATATACATATACAGGGGTACAGAGCAAAGAAGATATATATATATTATGTTATATATATATATATATATATATATTACATAAGATATAATATATATATATATATATATATATATATATATATATATATATATATATATATATATATATATATATATATATATATAAAATATTTTCAACTATTTAGGTTTACAATCATATTGAAAAAATAAGTATTATAATGGCAGATATGATCCAATAACAAAGTTTAACTTTTAAGTGGTAAGAAAAATGTGACGAAACGCAAAACTGATCAGTCCCTTTTTTTTATTGCAAAAAAATAAACATTTGAATTTTTATTATCTTGTAGGTTCGTAATTTCTCTTTTAAAAGAAGACAAGTTTCAAGACCACTAAGAAACCAGTGTACTACAAATGGAATAGAGAGATTAGTTAGTCATTAAATTATTTTTATGGTATTAGATTAGATTAGATTAGATATTAGATTAGTTAATTATTATGAGTAGTTAATTATTTTCATTAATTATGAATTAATGGATATTATTATTATTATTATTATTATTATTATTATTATTATTATTATTATTATTATTATTATTATTATTATTATTATTATTATTATTATTATTAATAATAATAATAATAATACTAATAATAATAATAATACTAATAATAATAATAATTATTATTATTATTAATAATTATTATTATTATTATTATTATTATTATTATTATTATTATTATTATTATTATTATTATTATTTTTAAAAAAAATTTAAATTTATTTTATATAACAATTATTATTAATTGTTAATTATTAGATTCGCTAGTTAGGATTATTATTATTATTATTATTATTATTATTGTTAGTATTATTATTATTATTATTATTATTATTATTATTATTATTATTATTATTATTATTATTATTATTATTATTCACAGACATTTATTTCTGCATCTCTTTCTCCATTTTTAAATGAACTCTTCATTAAATTTCTGTTATAAATGACAAGCTGGAATTGAATTTTGTTTCTTTATAAGAAAGCAGCAAGCCATCATGTTTTCATTTACCTGATATTAAGGAAGACGTGATGAACTTGATGAGTTGCCTACAAGAAAATAATTAATCTCAATTACTTTCAATTACGTTCAATTACTTTCAGAAACTTTCAATCTTTCAATTATTTTCATATTTTGAAAAGAATAGAATTAGTGGGATATGTTGATGAAAGTAATTAAAAATTAATTAATTATTTTTAATTACTTTTAACTACTTTTCAACTACTTTCATATTTTAAAGGGTGTGTTGTAGAGTTGTTGTTTTTTTTTTTTGTTTTTTTTTGTGATAAAGCTTCCTTATTCTTAAAAATTGCTTTTATTAATTTAGATTGTAATTTAATAAAGGGGAAGATTATTTAAAATCCTGTTGACCTGACCTCTGTTTCTATTTTTATGACCCTCTTTATTAGGATTAGCGTAAATTGTTTGTTACTCAATTTATAAAAAGTTAAATTATGTTATAATTAGATTGCTAATAATGACGGCTTGCTAGCTATATTTTATTTATTCAAAACTTTTGAACATTCTCTTCTTCAAACATAATAAATTCAATATTGGCATCTTCACTAGAATTTTATTATTGTTATTGTTAATAAAATATATATATATATATAGTATAGCAGTATGGTGGAGTATATATGGTATATGTAGAGTTAGAGTAGGTAGATATATATATGAGGTATATATGGTATGTTATGGAGTATGAGGTATAAATAAATACCTTTGTCGACCCTTATATTATATATACATATATATGAGTGAGTATATATATAGAGTATAAATACCTATATACATATTGGTTATTAAGTTATATTATTGCTACATATTATATTATTATACGATACGCTATATATATTATATGTATTATATAATATGATACATATATATTATATACATATTATATATTATACATATTATATATATGTATGAGATATATATATATTATTATTACATATATTACCTCCCATACATACATACAAGATATTATTATTATTGAGTTTATATATATTGGAGGTTATTACAGAAAGAGTTATATTGGCGCTTGTGGTATGTTGTTGGTTAAGTTATATATATAAGTATATATATATATATATATATATATATACTTTATATATATATATATATTATAAAGAGAGTATAGAAGGCAATATATATATATATATTATATATATATATATATATATATATATATATATGATATATCCAACCGTCATCATCATAATCATCCGTCCCTTGTTTCATAGCTGGGGTTGGGTGTTCAAACATGCACCAGAAATCCGGAGGAAAGCATGAACATTTCTAGGGTGCAAATAAGAGCTAGCGGTACAAAACCAGGCTCCACACACAAAACCCACACCTCACACACACACACACACATAATGGCTACATACAGTAGCATATGGGCATATATATATATATATATATATATAAAGAAAGAAAGAAGATATATATATATATATATATATATATACATGCAAGGTTATTGCTATTCATATATGTTGTTAAAAAGACAGCAGCAGTTGAGCGATATGAGAGTATACAGTTATGGCGCGGCGGGCGTATATTGGGCTGTTAAGGTTATTGTTGTTACATTGGGCGCTATATTAGCATATATACATACTATATATTTATCCTCATATATATATATATATATATATATATTATTACATATTATATATATATATTATTATTATATTATTATACATATTATATTATTATTATATTATTGTTATATTATATATATATTATATATTATTATTATTATTATCCATATACATATTATTATTATATTATTATATATATATATATATATATATATATATATATTATTGTTAGCATATATATATACATATATTAACTATATATATTATATATTATTATATATATTATTGCTGCTGGCCATAGTTATAGCAGAGCTATATAATATAGCAAGCATATATATATTATATATATACATGTCATATATATATATATTATTATTATTATTATATAGATATTGGTTATTATATATATTATTATTATTATATATTATATTACATATTATTATATATATAGCAATATATATTATTATACATACATATTGGGCTACTACCTGGCATACAGATGAATATATATATACTATTATTAATATATTATTATATATACATATACATATACATATATTATTATATATATATATAATAAAGAGATGAAACGACCACTTTTTAAAGTAATATGTCTAAAGATTGCATCAGAATTCAAAGTTTATAGAGGGAATGAGATCACATTCTCTCTCCAATCATAAAGGGGTGATGCGAGATTGTCTTCGCTATAAACATGATTTTTACCCTCGTGAAAAGAACCTGTTTATAGCTTTTGAGAAATTAATCCTATATTTCCTTTCAGGTGTTAATGGTTGATAAAACAAAATGACATGTATTTTGATGATTAGGAGTGAAAATGAGTAAACATAAAAAAAATAAATATATATATATATATATATATTATATATATATATATATATATATATATATTATTAAGTTATTAGCAGTTATAAGATATATATATATTATTAAGTTATTATATATATATATATATATATATATATATATATTTATATATATATATATATGTTATTATTTATTATATATATATATATATATATATATATTGAAGCTAAGAAAACGCAAGCTGTTTCACGATAAATGCGAAAACGGTTAAACAAATTCCAATGAACCAGCTACTTG
>JABUQX010141023.1:7500-25624 GCA_015478945.1 Trachelipus rathkii
GCTCTCAGATGGATAATTTTATGGACGTGTTAGGTGTGAGAATTGATAAAATGAGGAATGAACGTGATAGTGAACTAACTGTGCGCTGTGAAAGAAGAAAGGCACGAATGAGAGGATAAATAAATGAATGTATTAAATTGGTTATTCATAACAAAAAGATGGATGATGGTCAGTTGGTTAAGAGGGTGTTTAGAGGTGAGTGTATTGGGAATCGACCGTCTGAGAGACCAACTAAAGTAAATATGGATTGAGTCAGTTGAAGTGTCTGAATGAAGGAAAGGAATGTGAATTTCGCACAGGCGATAAAATTAGTGTCTAATAGGAGTAAATGGCGTAGTTTTGTAAAGGGGCATTGTTGTGCGCCTGGCCCAGGGATTGAATCTTGACATTAACGAGATGATACCACAGTGCGTGACTGTCACGGTGATGCGAAGCTTCAAGGCGGATTTTGTCCGTGATGGACTCGGTCAGGGACTTCAACTTAGCTCCCAAGTTTCCAGCACGTATTTACGTTCCCCACCACCAGTTCTGGGAAACAAAGAGGCAGCTGATATATATATATATATATATATATATATATATATATATATATATATATATATATATATATATATATATATACTACTACTGCTATAATATATATATATATATATATATATATATATATATTTTCCATCCAAATAGAAAAGTGTTTAGCTAATTAATGCTATTAAGAATTATGGAGAAAAAGAAAGCAATTTTAATGTATTGCAGTGATTCAAATTGGGCCATCCATGGATGCGAATAAATAGAGATTAACTGCAAAAATTGTCCGTGATAATAAAAGTTTTTGTCATTAAATTTTTAAAATTTTATATTTGTTTAAAGCAATTTTTTTATCTCCAAATGAATATGAAATTTCCTCATCCGCGAAATTTCATAGTCTAACTATAGACATTAATGATAAATTAGCTGATAACTTGATTATTTATTACCCAGTGCTTATTTAAATTTAAAGGGTAATTTTCGCTCCAATACCTATAAATTATAATATAATAATACTTTTATCGGTATCGATATTAGTAATTTCGAGATACCGGTATCGAAAAGCTTTGTCATATCGGTATAGGTATAAATTTTGATATCGTTGCTTCCCTAATATATATAATATATATATATATATATATATATATATATCCATATTTATATATATATATATATATTTATATATTATATAATTTTTATATATATATATATATATATATATATATATATTTTTTTTTCTTATATATATATATATATATATATATATATATATATATATATATGACAATCTGGTAATGGAGGCAATCAATTTCCTTTTTGATCTTTGTTTTCCCATATATAATATAATAATATAATATGCCCACTATATATATATATATATGTAACTCATATGTAACATATATATATCATATAATATAATATATATATCTGTAATATTATTATTATTATTATTATTATTATTATTATTATTTGGCGGTCTAAATATCCCCGTTTTTCAGTGTGGTTGATTGGTTCTTAACAGATTATTATAATTATTACTTTTTAATAACTTTTAAAAATAAAAAAAGTAGGCAGGGTTCAATTTTGCTCCTGCAATATACTATATATATGTATATATATATATATATATATACTCATATATACTCTTCTCTCCACTGCATATATACCATCATACCATATACCATATATACACTGCTATATCACCTCACTATATATATATAACGCCATATAACAAAATAGAGTATTGATCAGTTTTTAATTTAAGTGAGTAGTTGAAAATTCATGTGTGATGTCAAAACGAAGGGATCCCCATGAGAAAAGAGGAAGTGGTCCAGACTTGAACAGCTGTTTCAAGTGGACTCCCGTGAATTTTAAACAAGAAAAAAGAAAAAAAAGAAAATGATCTTTTTGGAAATGGCAATTCATCTGTCATTAATAATAATGATTCATTAATTAAAAATCTGGATTTAGTGGAGTGCTTTTCGTAAATAGTTTTCCTTTTGTTTTTTGTGTACCATACTTCTCATTTATTTATGAAATGGGTTCCATATATATATATATATATATCTTATATATATATATATATATATATATATATATATATATATATATATATATATATATATTGTGAAAGGGAGTGAGATAAAATACTCAGTGCCCCCTCTCCCCCGCCATTGACATCAAAACTCACTACCTGTCCACAAAGTAAATAAATCAACGAAACCAACCTGCCAATCGAAATTTAAATTCGTGACCCAAAGACGACCAAAAACGGTTTTTAACAAAGAAACCAATATGGCGTTCCAAAGTTTGTCAGGTTGCCAGGTGCTTGACCGTGGGTTGCCAGACTTATAATTAAGGCATTTTTTCTTCAGACCTTTCACTCCTCAGCCTAATTTAGGAACGCCTTTGATAGTAACTCACAATAAGCCATTCATTTGGCAGATTGCTACTATTATTTATAAAATTAATTATTATTATTATTATTATTATTATTATTATTATTATTATTATTATTATTATTATTATTATTATTATTATTATTATTATTATTATTATTATTATTATTATTATTATTATTAACCTGAAGAATATTACGTTTCTCACTGTCATTATATTGTTTATAAGGAGCTTGTCAAAATTCTCAGGAGGTGGGAGGGGGGGAAGGGAGTTTGATAGGAGTGAGGGATGGATCGATCCCCCCCAGGGGTCAAACTTTTTCTTTAGATTCGAATTGAAACATTAAAGACGTAACGGAATATCAAATCAAAAGGTCTCATTGCGTGGGGGGAAAGGGTATATTTATATGTGTAGAGAGGAAGACTAAACGACCTCTCTCTCTCTCTCTCTCTCTCTCTCTCTCTCTCTGGAAAAGGGTATATTTATATGTGTAGAGAGGAAGACTAAACGACCTCTCTCTCTCTCTCTCTCTCTCTCTCTCTCTCTCTCTCTCTCTCTCTCTCTCTCTGTCTCTGTTAAGGGTATATTTATAGAGAGAGAGACCAAACGATCCTCTCTCTCTCTCTCTCACCTCTCTGGAAAAGGTGTGTTGATAGGTGTGTAGAGAGGAAGACTACACGTCCTTCTCTCTCTCTCTCTCTCTCTCTCTCTCTCTCTCTCTCTCTCTCTCTCTCGTAAAGAGATCTTAGGTTGAACAAAAAAAAAAACTATACCAATTATATTGGTATAGTTTTTATTACTTTGAAGTTTCTTTCTTCTTTTTCTTTTTCTTCTTTTTTTTCTTTTATGTTCTTTGTGAAGGGGTGTTCCCTTCCACTTTTCTTTAACTTTACTTTCTAAGAAACTACTATTACATCTATATGTACATCTATATCCGGCTGGGTCCTTATAAGTTTCATGGATCAGTGAATGTTTTTTTTCATATATTATTATATGATCCTAACAATAAATATGAGTGCTGATGAGCAGGATCAAAAAAAATTATATATAAAAAAGTAATTATTTAATAAAATCGTATTTTTTTAAGCATCGTACGTTTGGCAGCTACCGGGAAGCTAGAAGACTGTAAATTCAAAAAAAAAATCTTATTTAGAAGAACCCGAAAACAAGAGAAAAAAATGTACGGCAAGGTAGATCCATCTAGTTAAGGTAAAAGTTTACTGCATCGTCGATCCATATAGGTTAGGTTGTAGGTTTACTGCATCGTCGATCCATATAGGTTAGGATTTTTTACGGCCCTCATAATTCAGATTATGATAAGTATTTTTAAGTTTACACAGAATCAATATATGAAAAAAATCAATAAGAACGAATTTTACCCCGAAACATTATTTTTTACCCTACCTTAAATTCTTTCACGTTTTAGCACTAAAATGCGTTTTCTTTCTCATGCAAAATGAACGTTTTAGCTTACTTTATTAATTTAATTTTTTGTATCTTTCTCAAAAGCATCTTAATAAATTCCTAGTATCATATACTAACTATATGAACAAAAAAAATTGAAAAAAACAAAACAAAATTCACAGATCCATGAAACTCAAGGTCCATTGACCACAGTGTGGAAATATTTTTTTTAGCTTGCCATTTTCCGTTATTTTCCCACCACTTTAAATCTAGAACTGGGCAGTGGGCAAGTTACACAATTTTTATTTAGGGCATATATTTGTATATACCCCAACCATCTGACCTCTCGGCACGTGATGTCCAACTTAAAAAAAAAAAATTATAAATATATATATATATATATATATATATATATATATATATATATATATATATATATATATATATATATATATATATATATATATATATATATATATATATATATATATTTATCTATATATATATATATATATATATATATATATATATATATATATATTTATATATATATATCACATATATATATAAATATATATATATATATATATATATATATATATATATATACAATATATATATATATATATATATATATATATATATATATATATATATATATATATATATATATATATATATATATATATACATATATATATATATATATATATAACCCTTTGTACAGATGACACCTGCAGAAACTCAAGATCCGAAGATGTTATAAAAGAGGGTAGCCATCTAACCATCTTTGAATTTGGAATCGACTCTATTACCTATGAAATTTGCGAAATTTAACACAGGAGGCTTTCCTGTGATAATTTATGACAATTGAGGAGGTGTAAAGATAAAATATAAAACATTAAATAGAATAACTAGAAAAAGAAATATTAAACACACGTTAAAAATAAAAAAAAAACAAAAAAAATACATACATACATTTTAAAGTAGACATTAAAAAAAAAGACGATACGTAATAGGTAAAACTTTATTTAATGAGAAGTCCGTCTCTTAAAATCTTGCAAAAATATTGCAAAATTACGAATATGGCCTCGATTATCCCGTTAGCGATGCCCGTTATAAAACAATTCCTTATATGACTTGTAAAAAAAAAAAGGGAACGAGACTCGACAGTTGCCGTACGATACTGAAACTGACTAAGAAAACTTGTAGTTAGTTACGTGATCTATCAGACAGTTTTTGACAACTGACTCAATACTATTTATGTTAAAATGTTGACCGGTGAAAGGACAATGTATTAGTAGATTTTAGAATGCTTCCTACATACCTAAAGGGGTATATATATATATATATATATATATATATATATATATATATATATATATATATATATATATATATATATATATATATATATATATATATATATATATATATATATATATATATATATATATTATTTTTTTTCTTTTACGTTTGGGTCATTTAAATTTCTTCGTTATTTTAATATATTGCTACTATATGATACCAACAATGAATTTCAGTGGTAACGGACATGATTCAAAAATATATAGGACCAGTTACGTTTTCGGGCCGCTCTAATTTGGCCGGGGCCGGGGCCGGGGCCGGGGGCCAGTGGGGTTAGCTAAAATTAGAAATGTAAGTCAAAAACACTGAAAGTCTTAAAACTTAGGATGAAAATTAAATATAATTTCAATTAATTAATAATTTTAATTATAAAAAAGGAATACATTTAATTAATTCAATTAAATAAATATTTTCGAAAGAAATTTTTAGAAAATAATTGATTTTCTAGAAGAATAAGTTGTATTAAATATATATATATATATATATATATATATATATATATATATAATTTATTGTTTTGAGGATATATAAGTGATAGAGATTATATATATATATATATATATATATATATATATATACTGGTAATGTCACTGCTACTTCTATATATATATATATATATATATATTTAAGAACTACTTTGTCGTAGTGATATATTTACTTTAGAGAGGAAGCCCTTGGATTCTTTTTTAGTGTTATGCTTTACTGTCACTTCATTTTATTACTAAATGTACACAAATTAAAAACATTGTTAAAGACACTTTTTTTAATGAAATAAATTTTAAAAAGGAAAGCTAATTTTCGTCCCGACACGCGAGACCTCTTCAGGCTAAGGGGACTGGATTTCTTTCTTGATCTTCATCAGTTCAAGTGTGTTTCAGTTGGTCTGCTATTTTTTTCATGGTGTTGTTGAAATATTTTGATGTTTTCAGATATTCATTTTGTATAAAATCTATCTTAACTTCACCGGGATGCTTTCTTCATGGTGTTGTTGAAATATTTTGATGTTTTCAGATTCCATGATTTTGCGATGGTTCGTGTGATTGATATTTCTGATCATCTTTATATTGTTGATATTGATAGAGTGGCCTGTGTTACGCCTATGACTTGTTAAAGCTGAATTTATGCTGTCCTTGTGCAGGTCATCTGTATGTTGATTTTTTCTTCTTTGCAAATCTATGGTTTCACCTATATATGTTTTATTGCAAGTATTGCAGGGGATGTGATATATACAGCTTTGGGGAGATTTTCTTTTCGTTTTGGGGGTTTGAGAATGTTTTTTAAGGTGATGTTATTTGATGGAATGAGGGTAATATTTTTTGGTAATATTTGTTTTAACGAATATAATGGTAATTGAGGAATTGGTAAAAAGGAGGTGTTGCTATTTTTCGGGGGAAAGGTGCTATAGTACCTCTTTTTTGCTTTGTTAAATGCTTTTGTGATGAAAAACTCAGGATAGTAAAGTGATTTGAAAGTTCTTATGCTAGAAGAGGGGGAGAGCATATACGAAAGGCACGGAGAAATAGAGATGACAGAACAGCTAATTTTGTGTTTGGGGAATGATTAGATAGCCAATGTATATAGTTTGGTGCGAATGTTGGTTTTCTATATATAGTAAATTGCAAGTAATTGCTATTCCATGTGATTAAGGTATCGAGGAAGGGGATAGAGTTGTTGGAAGGCATTTCTATCTTAGCCTGAAGAGGTCTCGCGTGTCGGGACGAAAATTAGCTTTCCTTTTTAAAATTTATTTCATTAAAAAAAGTGTCTTTAACAATGTTTTTAATTTGTGTACATTTAGTAATAAAATGAAGGGACAGATAACACTAAAAAAGAATCCAAGGGCTTCCTCTCTAAAGTATATAAGTATATATATATATATATACATATATATATATATATATATATATATATATATATATATATATATATATATATATATATATATATATATATATATATATATATATATATATATATATATATATATATATACATAGATATATATATTTCAATTAAATAAATAATTTTGAAAAGAGATTTCAGAAAATATTTGATTTTCTTGAAGATTTTTACTTTAAATAAATAAATACATTAATATTTTAACAATTATATTTATTTCCTTTTCCGAATTCGTTTGATATATCAAATTTCGAATATTTTTATGTTAAAAACTCGGAAAAATTATAATTTGGCCTCAATTTTAATTTGAAATCATAGTAAATACCAAAAAAAAAATTGATTATATTTAGGTATGTTTATATATTTTACATCAATTTATAACAAAGGAGTAATGGAATTAAAATATATTTTTTTATTTTGTTTGATTTAACCCTCTATTATTTAGTGTAAATTTACAGTTAACCCCGGTAGAAAACCCCGGTTTTTCCTGATTTTTGGCCGGGGCCGGGGCCGGGGCCGGGGTTGGCCGGGGCCGGGGCCCCGGTCGGTTCCTAGTGGTAACGGACATGATTAAAAAATATATAGGACCAGTTACGTTTTACGGATCCGTAACTTTTAATTTTTTTTTTTTAACTAAAGGAATACCCAAGGGTAAACCGCAAAGATGGCAGGAGTCGGGGTCTCTCGGCCTTCCGGGGAACGACAGGGTAGGACTATTTCCGCCCTTGCGGGGGTCCTCCTCCCCCCCCTATATTTGGCAAAATGTGGGGGTTCCTTCCTGCCCTCACTTACGGGTATGGAAAACGTCCCCCTCTGTCCCCCGTCGGCTCGAGCCCCTAATTTTTTTTTTTTTTTTTTTTTTTTTTTTTTTTTACATATTTGTAATAAGCTTTATACGCTGATTCCAAATATGTAATTGGTTTTTCTGTAAGTGTCGTACTTTTTGAGATATTTAATTTATGAAAAAAATGTGTTTTTTTTTTTTTACATTTTTGTAATAAGCTTTATACGCTGATTCCAAATATGTAATTGGTTTTTCTGTAAGTGTCGTACTTTTCGAGATATTTCATTTTTAAAACAATATTTAACAAAAATGTGATTTTTAAAAATTATTTAAAAATACTTCGAACTTTTGAATCATGTCCGTTACCACTGAAATTCATTGTTGGTATCATATAGTAGCAATATAAAAAAAAAAAAAAATTCAAAACTGACCCAAGCGTAAAACAGAAAAGGGCATATATATATATATATATATATATATAAAAGTATATATATATTATATATATAGTATAAATATATATATATATATATATATATATATAGTATATATATATATATATATATAAAAAAGAAAAGAATATATATATATATATATATATATATATATATATATATATATATATATATATATATATATATATATATATATATATATATAAGTGCGTAAGTTAATCGGACCTTTATTAAACCAGAGAGCAATAAAAATTTTACCTTTTAAAGTTGGTAATTTTAATATTTGCCATGAAAACAATAAACTAAAGAATTTTATCCTAATAAAACCAATTTTTCTTTTTGAGCTTCACCACTCCCTCTCTCTCCCCTCTCTCTCTCTCTCTCTCTCTCTCTTATATATATATATATATATATATATATATATATATATATATATATATATACTATATATATATATATATATATATATATATATATATATATATATATATAAATTGACCTCTCGCATTCCTCCACCACTGCGTCGCCCTCGTAACACAAGAGGTGCCTTGTTCTCTCATGCAGTAAATTGTGAATATTGGAGACTCAAGTGATCACTCGTTGTGGTACCCTTCTTTCCAGCCACACATCTGTTTTGTGAACCCTTCCTTTTTTATTTTCCCTGCAATATGTTTAATCTTCCTCTATTTAAGTCCCGCTTCTGCGCCCACCTGAGGGAATTGCGTTAGGCAAGGGTCAGGGTGGGTTTACTTTCCATTTATTTTAATTTTTATTTTTCTTTATGTAATTTTTTTATTTATTTATTTATTTATTTGTTTATTTTTTTTTTGCCCCCTCCTTTTGAAAAGGGCATTGCCCGTGAGTGATGGTTTCATGTAAAAAAAAAACAAAACATATATAATACAACCTACTCTACCAATAGTTTCCAAACGTGAAACAGAATATACACAGACCTAAAAATTAAAAATATACATTAGAATTGAGAATCAAACCTACCCTAACCTAACCTAACCTAACCAAACCTAACCTAACCTAACCTAACCTAATTCAGCACTCATTGTGGACATAAATACTAAATCTTTACATCGAAATAAAAGAATAGAAATAAAAAAAATAAAAAATCAAATTCATATTGAAGTTCAAAAATAATAATAATAAATTAGTTCTCTTTATAGAAAATCAAATTTTTTACTTTTATTTACCTAATAATTATCAGATATCATTACCAACCATTCCGATGCTAATTTTTTCAAAGGCCCAGTTAATCTGCATCTTCGTTGGCTCACTCTACTAGCGTAGCCTAAGCCGGCAGAAACTAATTGAAACAAAGAAACTTTATCTTCTTGTTTCTGATCTAACAGATTTTATTTGCATAGGGAAAGGTCATGACCTTTTCTCATCCTACGACATAGAGATCTATAAGCACACTCTCTTGATTTCATCTCTCATTCCGTCAAAGTGATAGAAGTGACCCAATCCTCTGTTCCTTAGACAGAAATCTTTCTTACTTCTATTAAAATCTAAAAAATTATTTCCTTAACATATACAATAACAACATTTCACTCATCCAGTCATTTATTTACGTATCCTTTTTAAATAAATGAATGATCAAACGTTTAATTTTCCCAACTTTGTGTTTGAAGGACAGTAGTAATAAGTACGACATAGGGAGTGCAACATTGCAAATGTTGCATAGCAACATTTGCAATGTTGCACGAGATCCAGCGCGCGTAGCGCGCGTACATATGATTGTATTTTTTAATGTAAGTAATTTTATGTACGTATATGAGTATATATTATTATTATTATTATTATTTTACCCTACCTTTTTTTCTACCCCACCCCCCCTTTTTTTTATATTTACGTATGTGTGCGCACCGTAGGTGCGCACATTCGAGTGTATGTTGATGACGCAGTCATCAACATTACACGAGATGTTCATTACACACAGACACACACACACCCACACACGCACACCCCCACGTTACCCCTTCCCCCACCATCTCTTTACCCCTACCTCTTAGCTGTTGCCCCTACCCCCCTTTATCTGTTGCCATGACTACATCATCATCTACTCTCTCTCGCCCCGCACGCACACACACACACTTGGTTTCCGCGCGCGCCCGTTTTTCTCCCCGCCTCCGACTTGGTCCCGCAGCCTTCGCGCACCGTGGCCCGCTTTCCCGCCTCCGCCTCTGCCTCTGCCGCCACCGCCGGTTTGGTATACTCGTTTCGTCTTTCGTTCGCATTGTCATTGAGGAGATGGGGGTTTTACTACTCCTTACTCCCCCCCTCTCTTAGTTCCCCCCATCTTGTGATATATATAAAATTGGACGGGATGGACTCGAATCCCGTCCTTTCGGCTGCTCCATCACGGTGATCGCCAGGTAAGTATATGACTTAACTGACCGTGCTAAAGCGGCCTTCCAGTCCTAATTTGAAATCATGTTTATATACAAATTTGAGTTCAAAATGTGTATTAAAATATGAAATAAATGAATAAAAATTTTCATTCCCATGCATGCTTTGAGAGTTTCAAGGTGGATTAGTCTAATGAGGTTTGCGGTTAAAAGGGCTTAAATCGAAGAAAAGTTAATCCCTTTCAGTTCACGGTTAATTACCTTTTCTCCGATATTCTGACCGATAAGATTACGCCCTGGGCTATGAAAGAAAGATAGTTTTCTTGACAAATTAAACTCTACTATTATATTATATATATATATATATATATATATATATATATATATATATATATATATATATATATATATATATATATATATATATATATATATATATATATATATATATATATATATATATTATTATTATTATGTTTTAATCACAAAGGTACGAAAGTGTTTTAACTCTGTTCTTCTTCTTCTTCTTCGATCCATTTTCCATTCTTCTTCTTCATTTTTTTTTCTTCTTCTTCATCACAAAATCCACATCAGAAACAGCAGCAGTCACAAAGGCATTAACAACAACAACAACAACAACAGCAGCAACAACAACAAGAACAACAGCAACAACAACAACGACAACAACAACAACAACAGACACCGCCATGACAACAAGACAAACAGAACAACATGAAAGCTACTATCACCCACAAAAAAGCTATGAAAGTGATTGAACCAGAGTCACATAGGCATTAATGCATCGATGCATCGAAGCAGTATTGCAATATTGCAAACACACACACACACACACACACACACACACACACACACACACACACACACACTTATTATTACTGTTATTATTATTATTATTATTATTATTATTATTATTATTATTATTATTATTATTATTATTATTATTATTATTAATATTACTGTTATCATTATTATTTATAAGTTGAAAACGCACGTCGTAATAGAAATCAAATTATTATTATTTTACTCTACAGCAGATCGTAAAAACATACGTTCTGCCTTACTTGCGATTGGACGATGTAAACCCTATCTCAATTCACCCTCCACTGTGGTTGGTCGAGAATTATAAATGGTCCCTTGTGATTGGTGGACGTCAGCCTTATCTCTATTACCCCTACATTGTGTTTTGGCGAGAATTATATACGATCCCTTGTGAGTCTAATCTCGTTACAAACTATAGTCGCTCTAGCTGTCGAGCTGTGAAGAAGTTCTCTACTCTATCTTAAAAGTGCACCGCTTCCAGAAAGAACACAATATGATTCGTCTTAATAGGTATACCTCTGTACAAGACATCATTCAGTGGGAAGTTAAGATACCTGGTTGTGGAGTTGCATTCTTATATAAAAGAAACCCGAATGGAACTGAATTCTTCACGTGTGTTAGTAATTCATCATATTACAACACGAGACGTGTTTACATGAGTCCCGATGAATTACTGTGTATATGTAAACACATCGAGACCTGGCTTACTGATTACTTTAACCCTAATGCGGCTTTAAACTACTCGAAAACAGTTATCAGCCAGAGCAAAGGAGCAAAGGAAAAACAGCTTACTCTAACCTTCTCTAAACATGCGAACACCATCGGCGTGGAAGTTAGACTATGGGAAAGGACTAGTGGTTTAGAAGCATTTGAACGTACTTCACATGGATTCTTCATCTCAGGAATACAGCGGCTGAAGTGTATGTTAGAGGTAGGCGGAAGGGTGATAAGGCATATGAAGAGAGTGAGTGTGTTATCTAACTATGTAACAGTCGTTCATTATATGTTATACGAGGAATACTACGCATTCAAGAAAATGATGGTTGATGATTCTGATACTGTTATTAAACGATTCCTAGACACTATCGATGTGCAGAAATTCATACATCTTCTTAGAAAACGATGGGCTGAAAGCATCTATGCTTCCGATCCAGAGGCCAAACATACTATGATATCTGAGAGGGAGCTTTTTACATATGTGCTTTCGGATGGCATCGGTGAGACACATAGCTACATGATAGACAACGACATAAATGACTGGCATATTTGTAAAGATTTACAGAGTATTAACCTTGAGTCTTCGTGAAGTTTCTGTGAATGTCTATATCAGTGTTATATACCCTTATAAATATTTTTAATATTATTGTAAATGTAATTAATGTTAAAATATTTAATATTCCAGTGAGTATATTTAATGTTAAAATATGTAGGTCTGCGATTATTAAAGTTCTAGGTATGTAGTAAAGGTTTTAACTGAAGTTGGTGCTTTAACATCGTCGAGTAAACGTTCGTGTGTATATATATATAGCAGTATATATATAGTATATAGTATATATATATATATATATATATATATATATATATATATATATATATATGTTCGTGTTATATATATATATATATATATATGCTCTCACCATAGCTTCGAAAGTTGCATTGTACATCGAGCACGCTACGAGCATGGATGTGGGTAAATTCATGTTCTTCAGCCCTGCTACATGCATGGTGGCGGGTCCCACAGGCTGCGGGAAAACCTTTCTGCTGTTAAACATATTAAAGGATGGTGGAATTTTTGAGCATACACCTGTGAAAATAATCTGGTGCTATAGTGTATTCCAGGAGAAGTTTAATGAATATAATAATATAGTAGAATTCCATGAAGGTGTATACGATATTAAATCATTGGAAAATGTACAAGGTCATAAAGTTATAGTTCTGGACGACATGCTGCACAAGTTAAACGAAGATATAGCTGAGACGTTTACGGTGTATTCCCATCATTTAAATATATCTGTATTTTTCATTACACAGAACATTTTTCATCAAAGCAGGCACATGAGGACTGTTTCTTTAAACACTCAGTATCTGATCCTGTTTGGTCAAAGAAGAGATATGAGTCAGGTCAATGTTCTAGGGTCACAGATGTTCCCATCAGCAAGAAAAGAGTTCTTGAAAGTATATAAAGAAGTTACTTCGGACCCGTACGGATACTTGCTGTGTGAACTTCATCCTAGGAACACGCATAGAGTCCTGCTCCGCACTAACATTCTACCGCATGAGATAGAAACTGTGTACATTCCTGAATAATGAGTAGTTTAGTTGTAAAGTATTTGCCTCTTATAAAAAGATTTAAAAAGCTGAAACCGGCTGAAAAGCGCAAAATAATCTGTGATGATGAGAAGTTCATCCAGTGTGTATGTGAACTCTGCTTAAATCTTATAAAGGGGAATGTTCCTTTAAACAGGCCTCAGAAGGTAAAGCTGCGTCGACATAGAAACACCATTAAAAAACTCTCCCGTAACATAAAGCATCTGAAAAATAAAAAGAAGGTGTTGCAGAAGGGGGGTGGTGTATTCCTGCCTCTACTTTTCTCAGTTATTGCTCCTCTGATTACCAAGTGGATATCTTCATAATGAAGAAGGTCGCTGTATTACCGTTTAACGAGTATGAGAAAATGAAATGTAATACTACTTCATCGTTGCAGAGAGCCCACACTCAGCCTACACAACCACAGCCTTACGGGGTGTCGTCCTCACTGCAATTTCCACCCCCAAATCATCAGCATCATTTCTCTCTAGAGAATCAACAACCTTTGAGTGCTGCACAAATTCAGCAGCCAGCTCTGCCTTACAGCTTGATCGACCCTAAAGTTGAACAGATAAGCAATTACGAGCAAGAGGTGTATCGGATATTAAATTCAGACATTAACATCCATGAGAAGCGTATCTTATACCAAGATGCAATGCAGAAATTATTAAGTCTCAAGGATTTGCATCTAAAGGGACCACTAAATAAGTCTGACGTAAAGGAAACAATTTTGCCACAAGAAGTAAAACCTGAGATGAAGATAGAAGACAGCTTAAGAAATATCCTAGAGGAGAGCTTACCAGCCAGGGCTCGCAGATCAGGTCTAACTCTCTATAATATTTTAAAAGAACAAATAGCTTGGAATGAGTTAGGTCAAATCATTATTGATGATGAGATAGTTAAAGGGTCAAACATTGTGGATTTAATAGCTGATCTCTCACGCGATTGGAAGAAGAGCGCTGTAACAGGATGGCCTACAATCAAGCAAGAGCTTCAGACTATAAATTTTCCACGCTCTTTAATCTTGAACACACGCAGATTAGCAGACTTGGATGATATTCCTAAAACGCCAAGGCCTGATTCTAGTCCTTCAGGCATGTCCTACGCTTCAGATAAATTCAAACGGGTGGTTAAAGGAAGAATAAGAAAAAAGCCGTACGCCAGTCTTAAATGGATTAATTCATAGTCACGCTGTGGTGTTATTAATATTATTAATTAATTATGAGTATATATATAGATATATATATAGACACAGATATATATATAAATATATATATATATTATTATATATATATATATATATATATATATATATATATATATATATATATATAATTTGTTCATTGTTCTAATTTGCTCACTTGTGAATGAATAAATAAATTCATCATATTAATCACTATGTTTTATATTTCCTTTTACCATATATATATATGATATATATATATATATATATATATATATATATATATATATATATATATATATATATATATATATATATATTATATATTTTTATATATATATATATAAAAATGTTTTTTTACTCATGCCAGTAGACACCATGGAGGCTAAGGAAGTGGTTGATAAGTATTATTACGATGTGAAGGAGCCTAATAGCTATGGTGGATTCACAAGGTTTGCCTCGAGGTTTCCGGACATTGGACGGAAAGAGTTGAAAGCATATCTAGAAGGTGAGGAGGCTTTCACTCTACATAAACCTGTTCGCAGAAAATTTCCTACCCGGAAAACCGTAGCCCCCTGTCTCGATAGCGTATGGCAGCTGGATTTATCCGAAATGGTTAAATACAGCTCGTACAACGATGGATATCAATACATACTTTTTACCATTGATGTGTATTCTAGATATTTATGGTTAAAACCTTTAAAAGATAAAAAGTCAGGTACTGTATCTAACGCTTTGAGAGAAATTATAGAGGGCGACAAGCGATGGCCGAGAATGCTGTGGACTGACCAAGGCAGTGAGTTTCTAGGCCATGAATTTCAAGAATTAGTTAAAGAGCACGACATGGGGTATTACAATACATTCTCAGTGAATAAAGCAGCTATAGTTGAAAGAGTACAGCGTACTATCAAGGAGAAAATGCACCGGTACTTTACCCGCATGAACACTTTTAAGTATATTGACATACTACAAGACCTTGCTCATTCTTATAATAGATCGTTCCATAGAACTATAAAATCTACCCCTCTAGAAATGTCGAAAATAAAGCCTACGATGGTGGATCATTCACAACGAAGAGTCAGGAAAATAAAGGATAATTCAGGTGTGTGCTTAGGCGATTATGTACGAGTCTCCAGGCAGGCGGAAAGGTTTAGGAAAGGCTACGAGTCAGGGTGGTCTACAGAGGTTTTCAAAGTTCACAATATTCGAGACTTCCCTTATGATGGCTTAAAATTATATTATTTGGAGGATTTATACGGTGAAAAGATAAAAGGAGGTTTTTACAAACAGGAAATACAAAAAATACGCTTCAATCCTGAAAGTAATGTGTATAAAATTGAAAAGATATTAGGTTCGAAAGGAAAGGGGCGAAATAAACAGTACTTGGTTAAATGGGTAGGATATCCTGACAAGTTTAACTCGTATATAAAAGCAAGTGAAATTAAGAATCATTAGTCAGTATTCATTGAGACCATGACGAGTACAGATCACTTCTATTTAACTCTGCCTTCGTCGGCTTCGATGAATCTACATCCTGATAATAAACTCTCAGACTTCACGACAGAGTTACTGAACCCTATCGACATTGAAAGAGACGTTTATGAAGTCGGGCTGTGTGAAGTGATATTAAATACAGATGTGGAAAATGTCCCGCATAATCTTTACTGGATGAATGTTTACAGAAGTGTAGATTGTGTTGAAACTATATTGGATGTGAAGAACACAGGCGCTTTAAACCGCGTCACTATGGGAACAAGAGAATACTTTTATGAAAGAATTGTAATGAGGAAATCCTATTTCAAGTCAGTTCCTGCAATGTTCAGTTATTTAAATACGCTTTTAGCAACTAGTAATATGTGTAGAGATCTAATTTACAATACAGATATTCATCCCTCTGATGATGAAGTATTAATTACTTTGAGATCAACGGCAGGCATTAACCTTAGAGATATTGACGTGTTTTTCCTCAGGAGATCGTCATGGCAGCGGAAACACGTTCATGAACGTGAAGGTTGGTTAGATGTCCTCCATGATGTACCTACTATGCTGAAAAGGGTTATGAAAACAGTAGAAAACGAACATATAACCAGGGAAGAATTAATCGACGAGCAAGACAGGGTGTTACATTATACTTGCATCACCTCCGAGATGCTCAAACATCCTGGAATGGCATATGTTTACACTGACATAGTGGAACACCAGTATGTGGGCGATACTACAGCTCCTCTGTTAAGGGTAGTTTATTTTCCTCAAGAGAGTAAGGTAATAACATTCCCAAATGTGCACTATCTCTCACTGAACAGGTCATCGATCGGCTCTATAAGAGTACATATAAAGGACGTGGAAGGTCGGCCATACCCATTTACAAGTGGCACATTGATGTGTAAAGTCCACATTAGAAAGAAACGACCTCATCAGCTATGAAATGATGGAACATTTTTTAATCAGAATTGAAAATCTCATCTATATGCTACTGGAATTCATTCAAGAAATAGATGACTCTGCAGGATATATAAGGGACATAATCAATTGCATTTTTTCATTCATTGGTATACTCTTGCAGTGTAAAGATAGTATAGGAAAGAAGCTCCAGCTACATAAGTAATAAGCATGGAGAGAGTATTCATTGGAACGAGATCACAGAGAGGATACGGTCTTGGGGGATTTTTCACTAAGCTATTGCGAAGCGCCATCCCTGTGTTTAGAAGAGGGGGTGAATATCTAGGTAAAAAAGCTATAAGAACAGGCCTGCACACGATGCAAGATATAGCGACAGGAGCCAATCCTCGTGCTTCATTAAAAAGGCGGATTGCCGAGGTTTCCGACGAGATGCTCGATGACGTTAAACGCAAAATAAGACGTAAAATGACAGGTCAGGGCAGGTCTAAAGTTAAAGGACGCAGGAGTGTTACAAGTAGGAAAAAGGCAAAGACGAAGAGAGCTCTGAAGAAGAAGCAAGTCCGCAAGAAAATCACAATGCGGAAAAACCCTAAGGCTAGAAGGCCAAAATCTACAAAACGTATTGATGTATTCACCATTTAACTACTAGACGGTGTCTTTAACTACAACATTCGGTCAACATGTATATAAGGGGGTACATCTG
>JABUQX010141024.1:0-7500 GCA_015478945.1 Trachelipus rathkii
TATATATATATATATATATATATATATATATATATATATATATATATATATATATATATATATATATATATATATATATATATATATATATATATATATATATATTTTATACCTATTTTTTTGACCTTCTCTCCCCAAGACTGTGGGTAAGGTGCGTGACATCCACCGGAAAAAGAAAGACAGTAGAAAAATATGATACACGTCAAAAAGAAAGCCCAGCCTTATAGCCCCTTTATACCTTTTAATAAGAACTCGTCCCAGTCAGAAAATCCACCTTAGAGCTTCACGGGACCACGACGGACCCTCACTATGGCATCTCGTCAGTGTGGGGTTCATCCCTTGCCCCAGGTGGACCACAACCACATCCCCTCACAAAACCTCGCCATTCACACCTGTTATGCATCTTTCTTCTCGTCTCTGCCAAACTCTCATTTCTCTCTTCCAGGCATTCCTTTACTGACTCAATCCACTTTTTCTTCGGTCTCACAGTCGGTCGATTCCCAGCACACTCACCACTTTATATCCGCTTAACCAACCGACTATCATTTATCCTTTACACATGATAAAACCATCTCAACGTACTTTCATTTATTCTCTCATTTGCCCCTTTCTTCACACCACACAACTCTCTAATAATAATAGTCCCTTTACATCCACCAGCGATTTAATTGCACCAGCCACACTCCTGCCATTCACAACTTTCCTACTACACTCTGCATCATTCGTTCCCTTTTCATCCAACATATAACCTAAATATTTAAACTCAGACACTTACTCCAGCTCCTCATCATCTAACATAACTTCACATCGAGGACTGTCCTCACTCATAACCATAACCTTACTCTTATCTGCGTTTACTTTCAAACCTCTTCTTTTACACACTCTTCCAGATCTCCTAATCAATCCTCTCAAACTCCCTTCAGATTCACCACACAAAACCAAATCATCCTCATATAATAAATTATGCAACCTCCACTCTCTTACATTCTCCATTTTAACACCATCTCCTGGCACCCTCACCTCTAAATCTTTCATAACCCCATCCATGTACAAATTGAGTAACCAAGGAGACATAACACATCCCTGCCTCACTCTGCTATTAATGTTAAACCAATCACTTTCGACTCAATTTATTCTTGCAGACACTTCCCTATCGTCATACATACTTTTGATTCCATTCAGAAGCTTACCACTAATACCATATATCACTAACACCTGCCATAGAGCTTCCCTATTAATTCTATTATATGCCTGTTGCAAATCCATGAAACCTAAATACAATTTGTTCTTCTTCTCCCTCATTTTCTCAATCATTTGTTTCAATGTAAAGATTTGATCCACACATCCTCTACCACTCCTAAACACACCTTGTTCTTCACCAATCAGTCCTTCAGTCACTCGACGCACTCTTTCGACCAAAATATCAGTATATATCTTCCCTACAACACTTAATAAACTAATTAACCTATAAATTCCAACAGTTACCCTTATCTCCCTTACCCTTATATAGGGGTGCTATTACTGCTCTCCTCCAATCCCTCTGAACTATACCCTCCATAAAAGATTTGTTATACAACTCCCAGATCCAATCAATCACCATCTCGCATCCGTCCTTGATCATTTCACCAGTAATTTCATCTATACCTGCAGATTTACCATTTATCAACTTTCTCACTCTACTCATTACCTCCTCCTTACTAATGACCTCATCCCCAAAATACGTATTCCTTCTTGCACCATCAAACCCACACACATTCCCTTCACCTCTTCATTACTGTCAATCTTATGCAGATTTTCGAAGTGTTCCCTCCACACTTCCCTCTCATTCATTTCATCAGTTACGAAAGCACCATCCCTATTTAATATAATTATTATTATTATTATTATTATTATTATTATTATTATTATTATTATTATTATTATTATTATTATTATTATTATTATTATTATTATTATTATTATTATTATTATTATTATTATTATTATTATTATTATTATTATGATTATTATTATTATTATTATTATTATTATAATATATATATATATATATATATATATATATGTTATATATATATATATATATATATATTAGTTATATTAAGAAAGAGCAGCATCAAAGATAGTTTCAGTTTTATTATTAAAATAATGATTAATATTATTATTCGTATTATTATTATTATTATTATTATTATTATTATTATTATTATTATTATTATTATTATTATTATTATTATTTATTATTTTTATTATTATTATTATTATATATTATTATATACATACATATATATTATTATTATTATTATTATTATTATATATATTATATATACATATTTAAGTTTGCTACATATATAATATATTTATATAAAATCTGGTTATAAAAATAAAATACATATACATATATAAATATATATATAATATTATTATTATATATATATATATATTATATATATTATATATATATATATATATATATATATATATATATATATATATATATATATATATATATATATATATAATCATTATCCAAAATGATACTCGAAATATGACTTGGATCAATAGTTCAATAGATCATAGACGGATGGGTGGGTAGGGGACTGCAGGGATGGGTGGTTTGATTTACTGATTTACTGATTTACTGCTTTAAAATCAGTAAACTATTACGCTTTACTGTGATATTTTATTCAAAGAACTTATTTTTATGTTATGTCAGGATAAAATTTTGTTATTTTTATGTTATGTTTGGTTAAACTTTGTTATGTTTGCAATTATTCGTTGGGGATTATGATATTTAGACGAGGTTATGATGAATTTTTGTTAAATATTACGAAGTTGATGTAAAAATTGGTACGTTAGCATTATATTCGTTGTCAGTATGATGATTAGACAGGGTTATGCTAAATTTTTGTTAAATATTACGATATTAATGTAAAATTAACATTGATATGTTAGAGATATGCTTGAAAAAGTGTGAATAGGTTATGTTTTGTACGAAGTGTTAGGTACTTTACTGTTAAGTGCGGAAGTTTGTTAATGTTAGTAGTTTATTCGTACGTATGGTGTGTTAGGTTTGTCGTTGTACATTATATTCTTAGTTCAGGTTATGTTATGTTAGCTTTATTAATGTAAAAACTTTGTTACGTTAGCATATATTCTATGGTTAGTATATAAAGAACTTATTTTTGTGTTTTGTTTAACCGAAAGATACTGAAATAATGACATGAATCAATAGATCAATAGTTCAAAAGGTCATGGTGGGAGGGGATGATGGTTTGATTTACTGATTTACTGCTTTAAAATCAGTAAACTATTACAATTTACTATGATATTTTGTTCAAAGAACTTATTTTTATGCTATGTATGGATAAAACTTTGTTATGTTTACAGTTATTCGTTGGTCTGTATGATAATTAGACAAGGTTGTGATAAATTTTTGTTAAATATTACTGTGTCAATGTAAAATTAACGTTAATATGTTAGAGATATGCTTGGAAAAAGTATGAATAGGTTACGTTTTGTATGCAATGTTAGTTACTTTACTGGTGTTAAGTGTGGAACTTTGTTAATGTTAACAGTTTATTAGAGCGTTAGTTGTGTTAGGTTTGTCGTTGTACATTATTTTCTTAGTTCATATGATGCTATGTTAGCTTTATTAATGTGAAAACATTGTTATGTTAGCATATATTCGCTGGTTAGTATATAAAGAACTCATTTTTGTTATTTTTATCCGAAATGATACTCGAAATGCGACGTAAATCACTAGTGTTAATGTAAAATTAACATTGATATGTTAGAGATATGCTTGAAAAAGTGGTGAATAGGTTACGTTTTGTACGCTGTGCTAGGTACTTTACTGTTGTTAAGTATGGAACTTTGTTAATGTTAGTAGTTTATTCGTGCGAAAGGTGTGTTAGGTTTTGTCATTGTACATTATATTCTTAGTTCTGGTAATGCTATGTTAGCTTTATTAATGTGAAAACAATGTTACGTTAGCATATATTCGTTGGTTAGTATATAAAGAACTTATTTTTGTACTATGTTTATCCGAAATGATACTCGATATGTGACCTGAATCATTAGATCAATAGATCAAAAGGTCATGGATGGGATGGGTAGGGAGGGGCGGGGAGGGGACGGGTGGTTTGATTTACTGATTTACTGATTTACTGCTTTAAATTCGGTAAACTATTACACTTTACTATGATATTTTATTCAAAGAACTTATTTTTATGTTATGTTTGGATAAAACTTTGTTATGTTTGCAATTATTTGTTGGGGATTATGATATTTAGGTAAGGTTATGATAATTTTTGCTAAATATTACTATGATAATGTAAAAAACTTTGTTACCCTAGCATATATGCGCATGGGCGTCCGCAGAAAATTTTCCAGGGGGGGGCAAAGATTATAAACCATATATATATATAGTATATATATATATATATATATATATAATATATATATATATATATATATATATATATATATATATATATATATATATATATATATATATATATATATATATATATATATATTCGGGGAAAATGCTTATACTCAATTCAAAATAAGCAAGTAATTAAATTTTATTTAAATAAATTATTTCTCTTTTTATAATCATAAATCTGTTTATAGGAATAATTCACAGGATAAACTGCAAGTAATGAATCCGCGAAAAGAAATTGAAGCCTCCTAGGCTTAGACGAAAACTTATTGAGACATTCATCGAGGTACTGCTGACCAGCCTGTGCAATATATTCACGGTGAACGCTAAACATGCACAAAGAGCTAAGCCGTTCATTACCCATCGTACTTCTCAGCCACGTTTTGACTCTTCTTAAAGTAGAAAATGACCTTTCATTTGTGCACGTAGTTGAAGGAAAAGCAAGAGCAATCATGAGAGCGGTGTCTACTGATGGATAAAATGTTTTAGAATGTTTCAATAAATCAATTGACTGAATGTCATTATTATATGACTTAGACCACACGTCATACCAAAGACTTGCTTCGGCAAGAAAATTGTCTATTTAACTCATTGACTTATACTTCAGTTGAACTTTCTTCATTTTATCAGTGAACTTTTCCTTGTCGATTTTCATATTATTCGGATGAAGGTATAAGAGAGCTGCTTCTATTGGAATCTGATAATCTTCTCCTTCAAGGACAGGGGTCCAATATTTGCCTGGCTGAGCCTCCAATTTTCACCTCCCTAAAAATTGACACATAAGAATCGGAATTTTCAGCCGATTTTGACCAGGAATGGCACGAAAAAAATCAAATGAAAAAAATCAACTGATTTTTTTACTTGATTTTTTTATAAATAAATCATGATTTTTTTGATTTTATTGATTTTTTTTATTTTTTTTATTTTTTTTATTTTTTATTTTTTTATATATTTAAGTGATTTAACTTCAATAGAAATAAAAAATTAAAATAAAACTATATATATTATGAAGTTTTTAATATATTTTTTTTCAATTTTCAACAAACTATTGGCATTGTAACCTGTAAGTCTGTAACATTCTTTAGTGCTGCTGTTTCATTGTTTCCATTGTAAGATTTTGAACCCAGAGCTAGGGCCTAGGGTTAAAAATTGAAAATTAATGCCAGATGCAGACTAATTATATATATTATATATATATATAGGTATATAGTCCTATATGAGCATGTATATATATATATATATATATATATATATATATATATATATATATATATATATATATATATATATATATATATATATATATATATATATTTTTATATTAGATGGGTTAGGTGAGCCTAGGGCTAGGGCTAGTAATATGTACTCATATGAGAATATTTCTATCTTGACTTAAGAATACAACGCAGTTTTTACGTTAAATTATCTTTGTCATGGGGTAGGTAATTACATAGAATATATTCCAAAGTTTGAAAGCGATACCTCTAATAGTTTTTGAGATATCGGTATCATCGGTCAAAGTGTTCTGATACTACATATATATATATAGCATTATATATATATATATATATAGTATATAGCAGCAGATATATATATATATATATATATATATATATATATATATAGTATATATATATATATATATATATATATATATATATATATATACATAATTTTCCATATATATTTTTATTCAGAGAGTGGAGTCGAAGTAGGAGTCTGTAATTTTCAAAAGGGTGGAGTCAGAGTCGGAGTCGGAGTCGGCAATTTTGAAGAGTTTGGATTCGGAGTCGAAGTCGGAAAATGCTGAACCGACTCCCCACATAGAACTACAGAGCACCAATAAACATACAAGGACACTTCAAATGTTAAACTGACAGGCTGAATTTGCGTTCGGAAGTTGCACATACAACATTGATTGGAAAGTGTAAAGTTGTTAAAATATGCAAACGTGTTTTCACTTAAGCATATATTTACGAAGTGACTTTAAAAATTTTATCTCACTATTATCAGCAATAATTAACAAAATAAAAAAAGTTTTATCTTACCAATATTGCTAACATAACATTACCGAGCAATGGGCATAATGTATCTTAACAAATATAACATAACTTAAGTACGAATAAATTTCTAACATTAACAAAGTTTCCTACATATCAATGGTAAATAAGCTAACATTACCCAAAAACTTAACCTAAACCTACTTTTCTATCATATCTATAACATATCAATATTAATTTAACATTAACATAGAACTAGTTAACAAAACCTTTCAATAAATATACTCTATCATATCATTACCTAACTAACTACCGAACTATGAATAAGTTCTAACATAACAAAGTTGTAACTTACCATCAGCCGTTAGCATAGCAAAATCTAACATTACTTTATATAAGCCAACAAAATCCGTAATAAAAATATTACTTTTGTTATTATTACACATACATAACGATATGCATACGGACATATTATTATTTATTATTATTATTATTATTATTATTATTATTATTATTATTATTATTATTATTATTATTATTATTATTATTATTATTATTATTATTATTATTATTATTATTATTATTATTACACACCAAGATTTCACAGAACCAATAGGCACATACGGATACTTCGAATGTTAGATTATAACTAAATAAAGATCCGGTAAAATATGTCATATATATCACTATTAAATATATATTTCGACTTATTTTAAAGTTCTAAAGCCTGAATTACAGTTTTAAACGACACTAGGCAGCTACATATGTTGCGACATTAGGCTTCTATTTATGTTTACATCGACATGAGGGTAATATAGAGAGTTTTAGCTAACCTGCGTTCTTCGATCAGTCAGCATTTTGGCTTTAGCGATTTGTCTTTACGTAAGGGCAGGATCCAATATTTGGTTCGGGCTGAGCCCAGTTTCACCCCCCTAAAAATGGAGAAAGCAGCAAACTGTAGTTTTTCTAACCCTAAACGTCATTCGGTAATTTTTCTGTACCAAAAAGATTGTTTTGGTATTTCATTTTTTCAAACCTATGTTTTTAATATTTAGA
>JABUQX010141024.1:12500-20000 GCA_015478945.1 Trachelipus rathkii
AAGAACTTTCGGGATGAAATGAAGACTTTCAAATTCTTGAACACAGATACTACACTTTACGATTTCTTCCATTCTGTTGTAATAATAATAATGATTATTATTATTATATATATATATATATATATATATATATTATTATTGCTATTATATATATATATATATATATAGTTATATATATATACATATTTATATGCTGTTATTATATATATATATATACATACTAATATTACAGCAGCTGATTATGCGCAGTATGGCGTTATATATATATACATATATATATACATATATATATAGTATTATTATATTATTATTATTATTATTATTATTATATATGTATATATATATATATTATTATTAAGGTTATACATATATATATATATATATTACATATACATATACATATATTATTACATGTTATATTATTATTATTATTACATATATATACATATATATATGTATATTATTATACATACATATATATATACATATTATGCCATATTGATATCAAAAAAACTATGATAGCTACATGAAAACTGAATACATTTTTGAAATCAGCGAAAATTTTAATGCAGGAAAATGAAGTGCGATAAAAAAAATAAAAAAATAATCAATAGGTTTTAATGTACGACAATTCTTGCATCAGATGGAATAAATTTTTTTTTTTACTTTATTAACGTAAGTGCATGGCAGACAAGGGTAATCTACGGGGGATTCGCCCCGTACCCCGACCCGTGAGTGCTGGTGAAATAATTTTTAAAATACAAAAACAATATTTTTAATAATCTGAAAGCATCACTGATAAACTTCACCCATCCAAAAGACATATGGAAAACTGTTTATTTTATGATATCAAGTGTTTAAATTAAGCTTTGAAAAGGACGATGGTATCTTAATTTTTTGGTTATTTATTAAAAATAATAATTATTAAAATTTTTGTTTTGTTTCCTGCATTAAAATGTTCGCTGAATTCAAATATGTATTCAGTTTTTATGTAGCTATCGTAGTTTCTTTTTTATAGATACAGGAACCCCTAATCTAAATGCTGGCCATATATATATATATTGTTGAGATGAATGGTTTCATATATATATATATATATATATATATATATATATATATATATATATATATATATATATATATTTATAGACATAAACACCATATACTATATATATATAGTTATATATATATATATATATATATATATATATATATATATATATATATATATATATATATATATATATATATATATATATTATATATGCCATTATATATATATATTAAAATTTAGTTGGTTATATATATATATATATATATATATATATATATATATATATATATATATATATATATATATATATATATATATATATATATATATATATATATATAACCTAAAATAAAATATATATACATATTAGATATCTATATACATTATTTTTATTAATAAAAGATTATTATATTGTTATTATTATATATATATATTATATTATTATTATATATATATATATAGATGGATATATATATTATTATTTATATATATAAAAAAAAAAGTAATAAATATATATATTATTATTATTATATATATATATATATATTATATATGAGTTATTATATATATTATTATTATAAACAGATTAATGCAAGAGTTATATATATATATATATATATATATATATATATACACACATATATATATATATATATATATATATATATATATATATATATATATATATATATATATATATATATATATATATATATAAGACACATATATATATATATATATAAAGTATATATAAATATATTATTGATTAAGGTCCTCTAAAACTATGACAGCTACATACAGAAACCCTGATCACATTTTTGAAATCAGCTAAACATTTTAATGCAGGAAAATTAAGAAGAAATAAAATGAAAAGTGATAAAAAAAAAAAATAATAAATAGGTTTTGATGTACGACAATTCTTGCATCAGATGGAATGAATTTTTTTTTTTTTAATTTATTAACGTAAATGCATGGCAGACAAGGGTAATCTAAGGCGTACCCCCTGACCCGTGAGTGCTGGTGAAATAATTTTAAAAAATATAAAAACAGTATTTTTTAAGCTAATAATCCCCCAAAAAATTAAAAATCATGACTTTTAAAGTTAACCTTAAAATATTGAAAAGATATAATTAAAACGTTTATTTTATGGGTATCATGTTTAAATTCAGGTTTGAAAAGTACGATGGTATCTTAAGTTTTTTGGTTATTTATTAAAATTAATAATTATTAAAATTTTTGTTTTGTTTCCTGCATTAAAATGTTCGCTGAATTCAAACTTGCATTCAGTTTTTATGTAGCTATCGTATTTTTTTTTTTAGAGACAGGGGCCTCTAATCTAAACGCTGGGCCATATCTATATTTATATTATATATTATTATTATTATTATTATATTATATATATTATTATTATATTTCTCTCTCTTATATTTATATAGATAAAAAAATTAATATATATACTATATATATATATATATATATATATATATATATATATATATATATATATATATATATATATTATTATTATATATTATTATTTAAACATATTATATATATACATACATACATACATATGAGTACACATATAGTTATTGGTTATTATTAGTTATTATTACATATACTATACATATACATACTATTACATATATATATATATATATATATATATATATATATATATATATATATATATATATATATATATATATATAGGCAATTTCTTAGATTTAAAAAGAAGTTACATAAAGAGACATGATACATCGAAAATCGCAGAACTCCCTCTGCCTCGTGCAGTCCCTGCAGTGTCAGCCGGTTTAGCTTAAACCCATTAGAAAGATCTCGAGAGTTACCACAAGTTGCTCTTTTTTTATCATGTTAATTTTTATATGTTAATTTTTTTTTATTTTTTTATTCTTTAAAGGGCTCGAGCCGACGGATTGACAGAGGGGGACGAAGTCCCCCCCGTCGTCCTCCGCGCTGGAGGCCGAGAGACCCTGACTCTTTCCATCTTTGTTTAATCTTGGGTATTCCTTTTAGTAAAAAAAAAAATGTTATTGGCAACCTTGATGCACTATTAGAAATCGATTACATTGTTCGTTCGATATATATCGGTTAACTCCCTTTTAAGACAAAGTCTTGGCATATATAAATGTTTAAATCAATTTATATATATATATATATATATAAAAATATATATATATAAGATATATATATATAAGCAAATTCATATATATTAAAAATTTAGTAAATATTTATTTATTTATATATTTAAGTTCCATATATAGGAATTTATATATATATATATATAACCCAAAGTACAAGTTCTAGTGTCAACCCACAAGAATTTTGACGAAGGTCGGGTAAGACTTAGGTCAAAAATTTTGCCAGCCAGAGAACTCTTCCTGTCTATTATCCCAACTATACCTTCTAAGTGTCTTAAATTTAAGAACCTCATATCTTTTAGATCAGTGGTTCCCAACCTTTTTGAGGCTATTACCCATAAAGCCGGTTAGATATTAGCAAATACCCCCCAAGAAAATTTAGTTTAAAAGCAAATTAGCTTTAGCTATTGCCTTTTTTTTCTTTAAATTGTGAAAAGTAAATATAATTATTAATTAATTTAATCAAATTAAATTAAAAATCACCTGTTTTTTTTTTTAGCAATTTATTATTAAATCAAGAAATAATGTTGAAAAGTAATGTAAGAAGTAATGAGACGGTTGATATTGCTTAGTTTTAACAATTTGTTTAATATTTGGTGCAGCTTCGGCCAATGCACATCGTAAGTCGTGCTCCAAGTTCAATCGGTTCCTTGCTTTTGTTTTCATTGTCACCATTGTCGAAAATACACTTTCACGCCTGTAATTTGTAGCGAATGGGATCAGTATTTTCAAGGCTTTTCCCGATAATAATGGATACTCGTCACCAATCTTTCCCCAAAATGTGTTTCGAAATCTATTTTCAGTGTGTTGTCTTCAATTACAGTATCTGGAAATATTCCTTCATCCACTGAAAAGGGTCTTAGCACACAAGCATTTACTTGGCGATTTTCTAAATCAGGAAAATATTTGCTGGTAGAATGTAACTGATGATAAGTGGAGAGTTATTTGATCTGTGAATGAGCATTTTTCATTTCTTCCGTCGAGCACCATTGTTAGTTCTGGGAACATCGAAACATCCTCAACTCCAGCTCGGCGTTGGTAAAGCTGCAATTTGCGAAGAAGGCAACCTTATCTTGAGCTGTTAAAATATTCGTCATATTCCCTTGCAAGGTGAAGTTAAGCGTATTTATTTCTCCGAAGAAATCCGCAAGATATGCCAGTTTGGAAATAAATTACATTATCTGTTATTTTGGCGTGTAACTCTTTCTCCTTATCCTTATCCGGTTTTTTCATTTCCAGAAACAAAGCAATTTCTTCTCGAGGCTCGAGCACTCGGTGCAACACCTTGCCCCGTGATAACCAACGCACTTCTGTGTGGAATAACAGCATGTCGAATTTGTCTCCAAATTTTTATCGTATCCAATCATGCGCATAACAAACAGGCAAACAATTATTTATTTAAGCCAAATGAGTGAAATCCCAGCTTAGATTCTTCGCTACAAACGCCCGTGAGAGAGTGCGAGTACTTTGTAAGCGATATTAAAAAGCATAAAATTATTTCACTCACCTGCTTTTGGTTCTAGTCAAAACAAATCAAAATATGTTCAGAAGCTAACGAAATCGGCGAGATCAATCACACATGCACATCACACATTGGTCAGTGGGCGGCGGGCGAACTACTGCCTTACTCAAACGAACAACGATCTAGCCGCGATGCGTTGCAGGCTTGCATTCGTATTTTAGGTAATAAATTTGTTACCTAAAATTTTCTAATTCACTAACTAATCACTAATGATTAGTGATTAGGTAGTTAGTTAGATCTGATACAGATAATTTTGTTAATAATTTTGTTTTGAGACTGTGCGATGATCTAATCCTTGTACCTATCTTTACCCCTCGGAAAATCCCATTTTACCCCTTTGGGGGTAATTACCCCCAGGTTGGGAATCGCTGTTTTAGATCTTGAAAGAAAATGATTGCGCTTCAGTAAGAGTATGTATATGTTAGCAAATATTTACAGATAAAAAAGAAATAGATTTTCTCCTGAAAAGTTGAAATACTTCGATTTTTACGCCACATTTTGTTAATTTTAAATTTTGATAAAATTTAAATCAAAATATTATTCATTTTTGATAACATTTCTTGTCGTATATATATATATAAATATTTTAAAAATGAATAAATTACAGCAATTAACAATAAGTTATTAAGAATCTTTTGTTTTATTAAATAAACAATAAAAATTGCAACTTTTGAAAATCTATTTGTCAATGTTAAAAATTGTTAAATGAAAATTTGTTATTTACTATTAATCTGATTTTTATGAAACTTTCGGTGTAGATATAATTGGAGGAGCTGCAAATGTTCAATAATTTATTAGTTTATAGGTCTCTCTCATTTGAAGTACGGTATTCACCAGCAAGAAAATCCCTTCATGGATTTTTTTTTTATTTCTTTCCTTGCAATTTTTATGTACAGAGGGTAGAATTTTTTTTTTAAAGGAGGATATTTGCTCTAACCTTTTTAATATTTATTAAAGGATTTTAAATAAAAGTATCAGAGTAAATCCAATTTGATGACTTACAAACTTTTATTTAGGCATTTTCTGTATAATCATTTATTTTTCTTTCCAAAATTTGAAACAGCCAGCATATATATATATATATATATATATATATATATATATATATATATATATATATATATATATATACTATATAGCACGCCATATATACAACAACAACCGTTTCCTCTACTAAAACGCTGCTGCTGCTGCTGCTGCCTCTTCCATCGTTCGGATGAGCTATATATGTGCACCCATTAACAATAACAATAATAATAACCTTATGTATGTATGTATATATATAATAATATATATATATATATATATATACATACATAATATATATATATATACTAATATATATATATAATAACAATAACAACAATAATAATATATATATAACTATATATAACTTATATATATATATATATATATATATATATATATATATATATGCTAATATATATACCATATATATATGTATATGGAATTGATTAAATTTTAAATGGAATCGATGTTGGGGTTTGAGATAAAACAAATTGCCCAGAATTTGTCATTTTTTATTATGATAATATGGTATGGTTCAATTATGTATGGAACAAAATATTGGCCAAATGGCCGCCGCGACCTCGGCGGCACACCTCCATCCGATGGTCAAAATTTTCGATGACGCTGAGGCATAATTGAGGTTCTATGCCGTTAATGTGCCGAATTATCTCATCCTTTAGCTCTTGAATTGTTGCTGGCTTATCGACGTACACCTTTTCTTTCAAATAACCCCAAAGAAAGAAGTCCAACGGTGTCAAATCACATGATCTTGGCGGCCAATTGACATCGCCACCACGTGAGATAACACGGCCATTGAATTTGTCGCGCAAAAGAGCCATTGTTTCGTTAGCTGTGTGGCAAGTGGCACCGTCCTGTTGAAACCACATATCGTCCACATCCATACCTTCCAATTCGTGCCATAAAAAGTTCGTTATCATCTCACGATAGCGAACACCATTCACAGTAACTGCCTGACCGGCCTCATTTTGGAAAAAATACGGCCCGATGATGCCGCCAGCCCATAAACCGCACCAAACAGTCACTCTTTGTGGGTGCATTGGTTTTTCGACAATCACTCTTGGATTATCATTCGCCCAAATGCGGCAATTCTGCTTATTGACGAATCCAGTGAGGTGAAAATGTGCCTCATCACTGAAGATGATTTTCTTCGAAAATTGATCATCCACTGTTGCCATTTCTTGCCACCATTCTGACCATTGACGACGTTTTGTATGGTCAAGAGGCTTTAGTTCTTGAGTCAATTGCACCTTGTAAGCGTTTAAATGCAAGTCTTTATGCATAATGTTCATCAACGACGAGCGTGAGAGGTGCAATTGTTGGGCACGACGACGAGTTGAAGTGGATGGCTCCTCAGCCACACTATCGCGAACAGCAGCAATATTTTCTGCAGTACGAGCTGTACGAGCATGCACTGGTCTTTTCAAATCTCCTACAGACCCGGTTTGCTCAAATTTTTTCACGATTTTTCCGATTGTACGCACATTTGGACGATTAAATTGACCAAAAAAATCACGAAGTGCACGATATGCATTTTGATTTGAACGCCCATTTTCATAATAAGCCTGAATAACTTTAACACGTTGCTCCATTGTGTATCTTTCCATGGTTCAAATTGAGTAAGTCTGAAATTGAAAAATGTCAAATGAAATGCAGTAAAAAAATTGACGTTTAGGTGTGGTTCACATTCAGCATCGGCCCAATTTTAACCACCA
>JABUQX010141025.1:0-2500 GCA_015478945.1 Trachelipus rathkii
ATATATATATATATATATATATATATATAGGACCTTAAGTAAACTGTGGTTCTCAAAATAATTTAGTATTGGAAGGTTGGTAATAATTTTTTATTTTAGGTAAAGAAAAATTAAATTTGATTTGCTATAAAAAGAACTTGCTTTTTTTTTTTTCAACTTCAAATTGATTAATTTCAAATTCATTTTATTTAATTTTTAGTATTTTATTTCAACGTAAATATTTATTATAAACTGATGTTTAAGTAAGTTGTTGTATATATATATATATATATATATATACATATATATATCTTTATTTCAATAATAACATATATATATATATATATATATATATTATATATATATATATATATATATATTTCTATTTTTATATAATAATATAATATATATATATATATATATATATATATACAGATATGATTAGATTTTTAATGCTCTACGGTATGTGGCTGAAGAACGGCGGATCTCTGGTAAAAAATTATATATGTTTGGAATCAGCCGAAAATTCTAGTTTTAGATTTGGCAATTTTTTTTTTTTCCTTCTTTTGGAATTAAATTTTTTTAACTAAAGGAATACCTAGGGTAAACCGCAAAAGATGGCAGGAGTCAGGGTCTCTCGGCCTCCCGGTGGACGACGAGGGGACTAATCCCCACTCCGGGGATGGTCTCTGGACACCGCTCTTTGGTCTTTATGGACATCACCTTTGGGGTTCACTCGACCATCCTCCGGGGTATGAAACATCCCCCTCTCTGTCCCCCGGCCCCCTAAATTCAGTGAAATAATTTTGTTTTTGGGGCTCGAGGCTGTACGGCTGGCATTCACCCAGAGAGTCAGAGGCTGAGTACTGGGCCAAAACGAGTTTCAGAGGTCGTCACCAGATGAAGGATTAGTCCCAATGTCACCAGAGGCAGTTTGGCTCCCACCTCTTGCGATTTACCCTAGGGTATTCACAGTTAAAAAAATTACTCAAAAGCAGAAAACCTAGAAGCTATTCAAGCTATATTTGTTTTTACTGTGGGACCTACCGTAGTTACATACTGTGATATCAAACCATCTATATATATGCTGTATGTAGTAATAATATGCTCCAACCAACCAACAACCAATAACCTTATGTAATATATGTATATATATATATATATATCTATATATATATATATATATATATATATATATATATATATTATATATATATATATATATATATATATATTAACTTTAAGCTTTCTCATTTTCAAAAGCCTATGGTGGAGCACAAAAACAAAAAAAAACAATTCTTTTTAGATTTTATTAATATTATTTATATTATAGTTGAAAATTAAAATAAAGTTTCTCTTTTTTTAGGTTTCATAATACAGAATGTTAAAATCCAATTCACAGGTTTACCAACTTAATGAAGCTTAAATTATTTTGAGAACCACAGTTTACTTAAGGTCCTATATATATATATATATATATATATATATATATATATATATATATATATATATATATATATATATATATATATATATATATATTATCATCTTATAATATAAATATATATATATATATATATATATATATATATATATATATATATATATATATATATATATAGGTGAAAAGGTTGGCACTTAAGTTTGGTAAAATATATAAACTAAAGGTAATCAGATTAACCTGACATATAAATAAATACAAATATAACAAAATGATCAACGCCAAAAATTAAATTGCCAAATAAAATATTAACAAAATTGCAAATGGAAAATTGGCAAAACAACAAACTGGGAAAAGGAAATATGACAAAATAGCAAAATGGTAAAATTGCAAAACTGCTAAATAGCAATAGGAAAAACTAGCAAAATAGGATAATAAAAGTACGAATAAATGCTAAAATAAGAAAATGGCATAATTACAAAATGAAAAATAGGAAGTTAAAAATTTTAAAATAAAAATTGAAAAATAAAATTCTTAAAAAAAATTTTAAAATAACAAATTAGCAAATTTAAAAAATATAAAATGGCAAAACAGCAGAAGAAAATGGAAAAGAAAAAATTTCAAAATAAAAAAAAAGTTGCAAAATTTCAAAACAAAAAATAGCAAATGAGAAAATGGCAGAATTGACAAATAAAAAATATTGAAATAAAAATGAAAAAAAATTGTAAAATTAAAAATTAGGAAAATAAAGAAGTGATAAAATAGCAAAATGCAAATTTAACGATTTAAAAATATTCAAACTAGAAAATAGCAAAATGACAAATTAGCAAAGATATAAATAAAATAACAAAATCGCAAGTACAGTATAAGAACTAGTAAAATAACGAACATTATTATACCAGTGACCAACCACGACCAAACACCGAATAAGCATTTCATAAAAAAAAAAAAAAGGCTTTTATTTTAGCTTAGTTAGATATTATGTTCCGTTAAGGCAACATTACACCCCATTAAAAATCTATTAAATTATACCAGATATGAAGATTCAGTGTTAAAAAGAAACATATTCTTAATATTCGA
>JABUQX010141025.1:25000-33195 GCA_015478945.1 Trachelipus rathkii
TCTCCAATCCATCATCTCTCTCAATCTATCCCCTTCTCTCATTCTTTTCACATGTCCAAACCATCTTAACTCTCTACGCATTCCAAAACCAGCTCCATTCCCAGTTGTCTCCTCACCAGTTCACTCCTCATTCTGTCTCTCAACGATACTCCCCTAAAGAGTCTAAGTACCCTCATTTCCGCAGCTTCTATTCTGCTTTTTTGCATCGTATTCATTGCCCAGCATTCAGATCAATACAACAATATCGGTCTCAGAATTGTTTTATATATTAATATTTTAACCTCTGTTGGTATTCCTTTCTCCTTTAGCAACGGGTATAACATTCCCACATTCTGTGAAAATCTCCCAATTCTCCCTTTCAAACCATCTCTTTCTTCCTGTGTCCGATGTATAGCATTGGTAACTAGAGATACTTTCTTTTTACGTTGCCGGCTTGCTAGGTCTATCGACATAACTTTCGATAGTTTCCTATGGCAGGGGTTCATGGTAAAAAATTAAATAGCATAAGTTTGTGCCCAGCTTCTAACTATGCGAAAAGTGATCCGACTACGCTGATAATATCACAAAAATATATATATATATATATATATATATATATATATATATATATATATATATATATATATATATATATATATATATATATATATATATATATATAATATATCTATATTAAATAATTACCCCTACAGTAATTTTCACACTGCTGGGACGTGAACCTGGACCCTAGCAGATGTACGCGTATGTGTTTGACCACTACGCCACGATGGACTAAAAGTGAAGCACGAGAATTGTTCCTGTGGTGAATATATCAACCCACACAACAGGAAACACCACGCACTCCACCCGTCCACACTCGGGCGTAGCGTCAAACAGGGTACCGCACAGAGTGAAAATACTTTATTCCGGGGACTACAATGTATATATGACAACTGCTATAAATCGCAGTGTAATAGGTATTCAATAATGACCCCTACAGTAATTTTCACACTGCTGGGACGTGAACCTGGACCCTAGCAGATGTACGCGTATGTGTTTGACCACTACGCCACGATGGACTAAAAGTGAAGCACGAGAATTGTTCCTGTGGTGAATATATCAACCCACACAACAGGAAACACCACGCACTCCACCCGTCCACACTCGGGCGTAGCGTCAAACAGGGTACCGCACAGAGTGAAAATACTTTATTCCGGGGACTACAATGTATATATGACAACTGCTATAAATCGCAGTGTAATAGGTATTCAATAATGACCCCTACAGTAATTTTCACACTGCTGGGACGTGAACCTGGACCCTAGCAGATGTACGCGTATGTGTTTGACCACTACGCCACGATGGACTAAAAGTGAAGCACGAGAATTGTTCCTGTGGTGAATATATCAACCCACACAACAGGAATACGCGTACATCTGCTAGGGTCCAGGTTCACGTCCCAGCAGTGTGAAAATTACTGTAGGGGTCATTATTGAATACCTATTACACTGCGATTTATAGCAGTTGTCATATATACATTGTAGTCCCCGGAATAAAAAGTATTTTCACTCTGTGCGGTACCCTGTTTGACGCTACGCCCGAGTGTGGACGGGTGGAGTGCGTGGTGGTTTCCTGTTGGGTGGGTTGATATATTCACCACAGGAACAATTCTCGTGCTTCACTTTTAGTCCATCGTGGCGTAGTGGTCAAACACATACGCGTACATCTGCTAGGGTCCAGGTTCACGTCCCAGCAGTGTGAAAATTACTGTAGGGGTCATTATTGAATACCTATTACACTGCGATTTATAGCAGTTGTCATATATACATTGTAGTCCCCGGAATAAAAAGTATTTTCACTCTGTGCGGTACCCTGTTTGACGCTACGCCCGAGTGTGGACGGGTGGAGTGCGTGGTGGTTTCCTGTTGTGTGGGTTGATATATTCACCACAGGAACAATTCTCGTGCTTCACTTTTAGTCCATCGTGGCGTAGTGGTCAAACACATACGCGTACATCTGCTAGGGTCCAGGTTCACGTCCCAGCAGTGTGAAAATTACTGTAGGGGTCATTATTGAATACCTATTACACTGCGATTTATAGTTGTCATATATATATATATATATATATATATATATATATATATATATATATATATATATATATATATATATATATATATATATATATATATATACATCAGACCATAGCAACAACATATATATATATATATATACTCTCTATATATATAACACCAATTTTATCATGTGTTATATTTTCCATTAAAATATAAGAAAAAAGGAAACAAAAAAATTAATATAAGGAATACAGAAAATTCATTACTAATGTGTACTATGTGAGCATCAACTATGGTTACAAAAAATGACCAAAATATTAGAAAGGTAGAAAAGCAAAAATTGATTGCAACACAGAAAAAATTGATGACAAATGCAGAATACAAGGTGGGGCAAGATTAAGGGCTTGCAATTAGAATAAAAGCTAAAGAAAGCCCAATACATAAGAAAAACCTGATAATTAGAAGATACTGCAAGCAATATAAGCCATTGCAGAAACTCAAGCAGGCTGTTGAAACAACAAAACTGTCAACTTTGCTAAAGTAAACAAAGAAAATAAAAGCAAAGTACAGCATTGAACTTCATTCAACATAAAGCCAAAAGGAAGAAACACTTAGTAACATCTATTCAGTTCAAGGACTTATTAATTTCACAAAGAAGAAACTATTAAGGTGGAATTAAGAGAAATTGACTAAATTCTTCAATCAACAAGTATATTAATAAAGAAGCTATAGAAGAAACCTGAGGACAACAAAGAAACTCTATGCAAGCTAAAATTCAACCAGAAGAAACAAAAAAGGAATTTTCAGCTAATAGAGCCATCTTCAAGCAACTTTATTGATCAGCAGCCCCACAAATTGAGTAATATAAGCCACCACCCTAATCTCAGCCATTCTGAAAATCCAAAACATCAGAAATTAGAAGGTAATAGTTTTTTATAGGTATTAATATAGTTGGTGTGAATGTGGTATAATATTAATATAAATAAGTAACATCTATGAGTTTTCAAACAAAAGCTAAAAAGGACAAAAATAAATAAAAAGTCCAAAAATAATATTTTTTTTATTAAATATCTATTTTCAATGAATTTATGGAACAATTATGTATAATTATTATGTTTATTTTTTAGCATTTAGTATTTGTACTTTTATATATTTATAGTTTGTTATATTTTTATATTTTTAGAACCTATTCGTATATTTCCAATATGTTCAAATAAAGAAGAAATGTCGAATGGAGTACTTTCATCAGCTGTCACTCAGATGTGAGGAATGATCATCATCCGATTGACAATAAGTATAAATAAGAATAGCAAAAATAAAAATAATAAAATAAATAAAAAATATATACAGGTAAACTTTCATATACGAAATATAAAATTTATCTGTATATATAAATTGTGTTAAAAAATAACATCCTTCCTTTATTTTTTTTTATTTTACATAAAATAAAATGAGTGAATGAGTTCGATAAATATTTAATTTTAATATTTTTTTTTTTTTATAATAATAATAAAAAAAAAAAAATGAGCGATATCGATATCGATATCGATGAAACTGAAACAACTGAAGGAGGTTTTAAGGTTCCTTCAGGAAAATTAGCAGCGATTACCTTTAAAATTAACATTATTAAAGGCAAATTATGGCATGCTTTCTTAAATGACTTAGATTTAAGTCTCGAAATTAAAACTGATGAACTTCAATTAGATGCAAAAGTAGAATCATTAAAAAATTCTTGTAGTGAATTAATTTCAGAATCTGTAGAGGCAGATAAAATACAGCAGTGGCTTACACTAAAACTAAAGCCATATTATGAGTTAAAAAGTGATATTTCAAAATATATGAGTAAATATGAGCCAAGGATTATGCCACAAGACAGTGCTAGTAATGTATCAAGTAAAGTGAGTAAAGCAAGTGTAGCTAGTTCAAAAAGTGCAATAGCCCAATCTTTGTTACTTGACATTGAAAAAAGTAAAATAAAATTACAAGAGCATGAACAATACTTGGCAAAAAAAAGGGAACTAGAAAGTTTGGATTTGTACCAACACAGAAGTCATATAAAAAATTTGGAACAAAGTTTAATAAAAATCGAAGAAAAATTAGAAAATCCAATTTTCAGTATTAGCGATACCTCTGTAAAAACTGAGGATAAAAATGTAAATTTAACACAAACTAAAATAAATAGTATAGGTGAAAATAATAATTTGGAATCTAAATTAGTAGAAATTTTAAAACAAAAGTTAGAAGTGAGTAGGCCTATTAATAATCCTCTTCCAACATGTGAGCCTGAAATATTTAATGGAAAGGATCCAACTAAATTTAAAGATTTTATGCTAGTTTTTAAAACCAATATAGAAGGAAAATGTGAAAATGAAATGAACAAGCTTTCCTATTTAATTAAGTATACAGAAGGTAAAGCAGAAAATATAGTAAGAAGTTGTATGCATTTGGATGAAAATGTAAGTTATAAAAAGGCAGTAGAAAAACTCGAAAAACAATATGGAAATGAACAAGTTATTGCTAATACATATCTAAAAAAGCTAGAAGACTGGAATGAAATTAAGAATGAAGATAGTGAAGCTATGGCAGATTTTTCTTTGTTTTTAGATGCTATTAATAATGCAATGGAAAATATTACTCCATTGAATGAATTGAATTCTACTGGTGCTATTTATAGAATAGTTAAAAAACTTCCCTACAAGCAGCGTGATAAGTGGAGATATAAAGTTGATAGTATGTATGAAGAAAATAAAAAGGTAAACTTTAGTACATTTACAAAGTTTGTTGAAAAAGAAGCAAGGATCATGAATACACCTCTATTTGGAGAACTTGGCATTGGTACAAAACCCAAACAAACCAAATTACAAAGTGAAAAAGGTAAGTCACTTTATACAAAAGAAAATAATAATGACCATAGAAATAATAATAATAATAATAATAATAATAATAATAATAATAATAATAATAATAATAATAATAATAATAATAATAAATGGAATAATAATAATGACAATAAAAGGAATTATGGTAGTAGTAAAAGTAGTAGTAATAATAATAATAAATCACAGTTTTGCAATTTTTGTAAAAAAGACAATCATAGTATACTTAAATGCAAAATTCTAGAAAAACAAAGCCAAGATGAAATAACAAAGTTCATCAAAGACAATAAATTATGCTTTAAGTGCCTCAGATCAAATCATTTTAGTAGTAATTGTAAAAGACCAGAAAAATGTGAAAAATGTAATAAGCAACATTTAACATTTCTGCATAGAGAAAAAGATAGTGCCAAAGAGCAGGATGGTTCAAATATCTCACCAGCAGCACTCACTGTGAATTTAGAAAATAAAGATAAGAAAGTAGAGTCAAAAGAATCAGGAAGTAATGAAACAAAAACCTTTCAGACAAAAGTAAGTAATAAAAAGCTATTTTATCCTGCAGTGCCAGTTAAAATAAAGCTTAAAGGTAAAGATAAAGTGATTAAGACATACATGGGTCTAGATACATATTCTTCAGCATGCTTTATGGATTTAAATTTAGCTGCAGAACTAGGTATGTCATATATGAAACCTCAGAAAGATATAGATATTACTACTATGTATGGACAACATAAAATAAAAACATATATTTTAAATAATCTAGAAATCTATGATATTGAGATGAGGAAATCTGAAACCATAAATAATATATACTGCAAAGAAAATTGGCCCTTTAAAATGGAAGAAAGTCCATCTATCAAAGATATAAATGGATTAGAATACTTGAGTCATGTGCCCTTCAACTTCATAGAATCAAAAATTGGATTATTAATTGGGATGAATCAAAGTAAATTGTTAAAACCTATAGAAGTAGTAGAAGGTCATCATTATAACTCTCCCTTTGCAGTTAAGTATTCATTTGGATGGGCTTTACAAGGTTCGACACCAGATGGTATACCAGCTTTCATGAGTTTAAGATGTCATAAGACCCAAATACAACAAGAAGATGATAATTTGCTTGAAAAATATTGCTCAAGAGAGTTTTCTGAAAAGAATCCTGAGCAAGTCTGTGAAAGTGTAGAAGATTTGAAGTGGAAGAATAAGGTTGAAAATACATTACAAAGAACAATTACAGGTAAATTTCAAGTTGGTTTACCATTTAAAAAAGAAAATCAGCATTTTCCTAATAACAAAAATCAAGCTTTAGCAAAATTGTATTCATTAAAAAATAAATTTTTGAAGGATAAAGAATATTTTGTACAATATTGTGATAACATAGATGAAATGTTAAAACTTAATTTTGCAGAAAAAGTTGAGAAACATGAATTATTAAACAATGACAGATTCTATTTAACACACCATAGCGTAATTCATCAACAAAAAAAAAAAAATGAGAGTAGTATTTAATGCAGCTTTACCATACAATGGTATTTCTTTAAATAATAGTTTACTCACAGGGCCAGACTATATTTCTAACCTACAAGGCATCCTTTTAAGGTTCAGAAAAGAGAAATATGCTTTCATAGCAGATATAGAGAAGATGTTTTATCAAATACAGGTACTTGATAAAGATAAAGATTATCAGCGCTTCCTATGGTTTCCTGATGGTAATTTAGATAAAACTCCAGAAGAATACAGGGTTAAAGTTCATATATTTGGTAGTGTGAGCTCACCTTCAATTGCAAATTATGTCTTGAAGCAAACTACAAATGTAATTGAAGCAGAAAAATTCAGTAATTTAGCCAAAGATACAATACTTAGAAATTTCTATGTAGATGATTGTTTAAAGTCTGTGAAATCAGAAAATGAGGCTGTAGCAGTTTATAAAGAAGTTAAAGAAATTTTAAAAATTAGTGGTTTTAATCTGCATCAAGTAGCTAGTAATTCAAAGAAATTTTTAGAAAATATTGATAAACAAGACTTAAGTAAAGATTTTAAAGAAATAAACTTATCCTTAGATAAATTGCCTTCACAAAAAGTATTAGGCTTAAGTTGGGACCCAGAAATAGATTTAATGAAAGCTAGGGTAGATATACAAAATAAAAATTTGACAAAAAGAAGCATACTCAGTTGCATTTTTTCCATATACGATCCACTGGGTTTTATTAGTCCAGTACTACTAGTAGCCAAAAAAATATTTCAAAATTTATGCGATAGAAAAGTTAACTGGGATGATGAAATCCCATTAGATATAAAAAAAAGTTACATAAAATGGCTAAAAGATGTTAATAAGCTAGATGATTTTCAAGTTCCTAGGCCATACAATCCAAATTGTTTAAAGTATAAAAGGGTAGAATTACATTATTTTTCAGATGGTTCACAAATTGCATATGCTGCAGTAGCATATATAAGGTTCATTGGAGAGAATAATGAAATATATTGTTCATTGGTGTTATCTAAAACAAGATTGATACCATTAAATAAAAATTTGATGTTAACTATACCAAGAATAGAATTGAGTGCAGCCAAATTAGCTGTCAACATACATCAAATTTTAAAAAATGAATTAGATATGAAAATAAACAAAGAGTATTTTTGGATAGATAGTGAAATTGTATTACAATATATTAAAAATGAATCAAAAAGATTCAAAAGATTTGTTCATAATAGAGTTAATTATATTAGATCACAAACAGATATAAGCCAATGGAATTATGTACCAGGCAAGCTAAATATTGCAGATATAGCGAGTAAAGGGATATCTGTTAATGAGTTTTTGAACAATAAACTATGGAGCACTGGTCCAGAATTTTTGTACAAAGACAAAGCTCAATGGCCTGAGCAAAATAAAGAAAATAAATTAGATGATGAAAATGATGAAATTATAAAAAGTAAACCAGTGATGACCATACAACTACAAGAAAGTTCAACAGACAAGCTCATAAATTCTGTGTCAGATTGGATGAAATTAAAAACAAAAGTAGCATGGATTTTAAGAGTTAAAGAAAATTTGCATAAAAAAGCCTGGAATAAAGGTGCTATGACAATCACAGAATTAAAAAATGCAGAAAAGGCTATTTACAAATATGTACAAAATAAAGAATTTCATGATATACAATACAAAATAAAAAAGAAAGAAGCCTTACCAAAGAGGCACATTTTGGCAAAATTCCTACCATTTATAGATGATAATGGAATATTAAGAGTAGGTGGGAGGAATAAAAATCTG
>JABUQX010141027.1:0-7500 GCA_015478945.1 Trachelipus rathkii
ATATAATATATATATATATATATATATATATATATATATATTTATATATATATATATATATATATATATATATATATATATATATATATATATATATATATATATATATATATATATATATATATATATATATATATATATATATATATATATATATATATATATATATATATATATATATATATATATATATATATATATATATATAATCAATTTGAACACAAGACATTGAATGTAATAGGGCAGAATATGCCTTCAAGCGCGTGAATAAAATGTTTAATTCATTTGCGACCCTTTTTATGATATTAAGGACTGAAATTGATTTTGGCAACCAGAAATGGTCATAGTTTTCTTAATTTTCATCCAATTTGCATCAAATTAAAAGCAAACTGCAGCTTTTCTAACCCCTAAAATGTCAATTTCAATAGTAAACGTAGATAAAAGTGTTATGGTTGTGAGTGAGGGCAGTCCTAATTGTGAGGCTATGTTAGATGGTGATCAGCTGGAACATGTGTCTGAGTTTAAATATTTAGGATATATGTTGTATATGAAAAGGGAACGGAAAATACAGTGTAGTAGGAAAGTTGTGAATGGCAGGAAGGTGGCTGGTGCAATTAAATCGTTGGTGGATAAGAAAGGACTAAGTCTGAAGTGCTAGGGTCTTACATGAGGGTATGTTGTTACCAGTGTTAATGTATAGTAGTGAGACTATGGTCTGGAATAAGAAATATAGATCTAAAGTACAATGTGTTCAGATGGACAATCTTAGGGGCGTGTTAGGTGTGAGAATTGATAAAATAAGGAATGAACGTATTAGAGAGTTATGTGGTGTGAAGAAAGGGGTAAATGAGAGAATAAATAAAAGTATGTTGAGGTTGTTTGGTAATGTAGAAAGGATGAATGACAGTCGTTTGGTTAAGCGGATGTATAGTGGTGAGTGTGTTGGGAATCGACCGGCTGGGAGACCGAAGAAAAAGTGGATTGAGACAGTAAATGAATGTCTGAAGGAAAGAAATGTGAGTTTGGCAGAGGCGAGAATAAAGGTGCATAATAGGAGTGAATGGCGGGTTTTTTTGAGGGGGCATGGTTGTGGCCCACCTGGGCCACGGAATAAACTTTACACTTGACGATATGCCATAGTGAGTGTCCGTCGCGGCCCCGTGAAGCTCTAGGGTGGATTTTCTGACTGCAACGAGTTCTCATTATTGGTAAGGCTGGGCTTTCTTTTTCGACTTGTGTCATATTCTTTTGCTATATTTCTTTTCCGATGCTTGTCACGCACCTTACCCCCAGTCTTGGGGAAAAAAAGGAAGATGAAGATAAGAAGATGAATATATATATATATATATATATATATATATATATATATATATATATATATATATATATATATATATATATATATATATATATATATATATATATAAATATAAATATATATATATATATATATATATATTACTCATTAGACCCCAAAAGATGATAAAGAGAAACCAAAATCGGATGGAACAGAAGCTTCAAATGAATTTCAGAAAATTCACGCGAAATTCAGGTTCAAAATAGAAGCCAAATGAACTTTATTATTATTATTATTATTATTATTATTATTATTATTATTATTATTATTATTATTATTATTATTATTATTATTATTATTATTATTATTATTATTATTATTATTATTATTATTATTATTATTATTATTATTATTATTATTATTATTATTATTATTATTATTATTATTATTATTTTCATTATTTTATTATTATTATTATTATTATTATTATTATTATTATTATTATTATTATTATTATTATTATTATTATTATTATTATTATTATTATTATTATTATTATTATTATTATTATTATTATTATTATTATTATTATTATTATTATTATTCTTACTGGAGCGCGTGTATTATTTTTATTATTATTTTTAAAATTATTATTTTTATAATTGTTAAAAAGATTATTATTATTATTATTATGTGTATTATTATTATTATTATTATTATTATTATTATTATTATTATTATTATTATTATTATTATTATTATTATTATTATTATAATAATAATAATAATAATAATAATTATTATTATTATTATTATTATTATTATTATTATTATTATTATTATTATTATTATTATTATTATTATTATTATTATTATTATTATTATTATTATTATTATTATTATTATTATTATTAATATTATTATTATTATTATTATTATTATTATTATTATTATTATTATTATTATTATTATTATTATTATTATTATTAATATTATTATTATTATTATTATTATTATTATTATTATTATTATTATTATTATTATTATTATTATTATTATTAATATTATTATTATTATTATTATTATTATTATTATTATTATTATTATTATTATTATTATTATTATTATTATTATTATTGTTTTTTATCATTTTTTTTTATTCTTTTTTTTATTATTATTATTACTATTATTATTAATTTTATTTTTATTATTATTATTATTATTATTATTATTATTATTATTATTATTATTATTATTATTATTATTATTATTATTATTATTATTATTATTATTATTATTATTATTATTATTATTATTTTGCATCGTTGATTTATGTAAAGTTAAGTTAGTGGGGGCTTGGATGGAGAGGAAGGTGATAAGGAAGAAAGTGGGTAGAATTAAGAGTGAGAAGTTAGGTGAACAAGGTAATAAGGATAAGTATCTAAGAGCGCTCGCAAGTAAATCAGTTGAAACTGAACAATTCTTGGAGCTAATGAAGGAAGCAGTTGTTAGCAGTGCAAAGGAAATATGTGGATATGCTAAAGTAAGAAGTAAGAATGTTAATAGTGATTAGTGGAATGAAGACGTGATGCAAGCGGTTTAAAGTAAAAAAGAAGCGTGGTTAAATGTACTAAAAGCCAATGATGAAGTTTCAAAATAAAAATGTTTGAAATTATATAAGGAGGAAAAAAGAAATACTAAAAGGTGAATACGTAGGAGAAAAGAAGAGGTAAATGAACAGTTCAGAAGGAAGATGAATGGGAACTTACAAGGGAATAGGAAGCTCTCCTGGAATGAAGATCAAAAGGTTAAGAATGAGAATAAAGGGAACCTGCTTAGAATAATAAATAGGGATGGTGCTTTCGTAACTGATGAAATGGATGTGAGGGGAGTGTGGAGGGAACACTTCAAAAATCTGCATAACATTGGCATTAATGAAGAGGTGATAGTGAATGTGTGTTTGATGGTTTAAGAAGAAATAGGTATTTTGGGTATGAGGTCATTAGCAAGGAGGAGGTAATGGGGTAGAGTGAGAAAGTTGAAGAATGGTAAATCTGCAGGCATAGATGAAATTACCGGTGAAATGATCAAGAACGGAATCGAGATGAAGATTTTTATTAGATTTGAAGGTATTAATAAACCTTTTATGCAGAATTTGTTGTATATCGAGGGATTGTAGGAAGGCGTAATAATTGCCCTTATATGGGGTAGAGGTAGTAATGGGAACTAGGAAGGTATGAGTGGAATTGGTTTGTGTTATTGACCTTTATTGTGAAGGGAAGAAATATGCTGGTATTTTGGTCGAAAGAATGCGTCGAGTGAATGAAGGACTGATTGGTGAAGAACAAAGCACGTTTAGGAGTGATAGAAGATGTGTGGATCAAATCTTTACATTGAAACGAATGATTGGAAATGAGGAATAAGGCAAATTATGTTTAGGTTTTGAATTTACAACAGTGGTATTATAGGATTAATAGGGTAGCTCTATGGCAGGTGTTAGTGATATATGATAGTGTTGGTGGTAGGCTTCTGAATGGAATCAAAAGGAAGTATGTATGACGATGGTGAAGCGTATTAATAAATAAATGGAATCGAAAGTCATTGGTTTTGCAACATATTAATAGCGGAGTGAGGAAGGGATGTGTTATCTCCTTGGTTATTCAATTTGTACATGGATGGGGTTTGAAAAGGGTAGGGTGGGGATGGCGGATGAGTATTGAGATGAAGTAGAGAATGGAGGTGAGTGGGAAGTGCCTACCTGTTATATGCCGATGATTTTGCTTTTGTGTGGTGGCGAATCTGGAGTTTGAGAGAGATTGTTAGAATTTGGCGAGTGTTTTGTAGGAGGTATTTGAAAGTAAGCGCAGATAAGTAAGGTTATGGTTGTGAATGAAGACGGTCGCTCCGGTGGGAGTTATGTAGATGGTGAGCAGCTGGAACAGGTGTCTGAGTTTAAATATTTAGGATATGTTGGATGAAAAGGGAATGGTGAAGAGTGTAGTAGGAAAGTTGTGAGTGGCAGGAAGGTGGCTGGGTGCTATTAAATCGTTGGTGGATGTAAAGGGACTAAGTCTTGAGTGCGCTAGAGTCTTATGAGGTATGTTTATTTACCTGTGTTAATATATAGTAGTGAGACTATGGTCTGGAATAAGTATAGATCTAAAGTTCAATGTGTTCAGATGGACAATCTTATGGGCGTGTTAGGTGTGAGAAGAATTGATAAAATGAGGAATGAACGTAATAGAAGAGAATTGTGTGGTGTGAAGAAAGGGTAAATGAGGAAGGAATAAATAAAAAATACGTTGAGATGGTTTGGTCATGTGGGAAGGATGGATGATAGTCGTCATTTGGTTAAGCGGATGTATATTGGTGAGTGTGTTGAGGAATCGACAAAGCTGGGAGGCTGTAGAAAAAGTGGAGTTGAGTCAGTAAAGAAGTATACTGGAGAGAGATGTGAGTTTGGCAGAGGCGACGAGAATAAAGGTGCATAGTAGGAGTGAATGGCGAGGAGGCTTGAGGGGTGGTTATGGCCAGCTAGGCAGGAATGAACCTACATTGACGACTTATGCCATAGTGAGGGACCGTCGCGGTCCCGTGAAGATCTAGGGTGGATTTTCTGACTGCGACGAATTCTCATGTGAGTATAAAGGAGCAGTAGGCTGGGCTTCCTTTTTGACTTGTCATATTCTTGCTACTTTTTTGGTTCGGTGCATGGCACCTTTAGTCTTGAAATATATGTGGTGCCTTTATTACATAAACTTTCTTTTACAGACCATGTGGTTTGACATCTCATATTTTACTTTCAACGTTGCTATTTATTATTATTATTATTATTATTATCTGTACATATTATTATTATTAATCTATTATTATTCTATTTATATATACTATATATATATATACTCTATATATATATATTTTCTTTGCTGCTATATATATATATATGTAACTATAACATATATATATATATATATATATATATCATCTCTGAATCTTGTTTCTAGTTTTAATAATAATAATAATAATAGCAATAAACTAATAATAATAATAATAATAATAACAATAATAATAATAATAATAATAATATAATAAATGAGATGACTAAAAAAGAAGATGAGGAAAATAATTTTCTAACAAAAAATAGTTGAATTATTGTTATAATTATTATTTTTAAGGACAAGTGCTTTTGAATAATGACAAACTTATTTATTGTCTTTGTAAAATCATTGTTCATGTTTTGGTAATAATATATTTCTCTATGTTTAGTTGTACAATTTCTTATTTAATTCCACTCAAATCTTTTAAAATAGTGATTTTGTATTTAATCATTTTCAGATTTAAATGAAATTAATTTTAAAACTTTCTATTAATTTATTATATTATCTATTATTGTTAAACTTTTATTTTTAATGATATGAGCTTCTGATTTATATTTATTATTTTAAATGTACTATGTTGATCTGTTTCTTTTACAAACATTGTAACTTTACTATGTTTTCTTTTATATTTTATTCTCTTATACCTCTGGAAGACTATTCCATATTCATGGATATTTATATTATAGATTTTATATTGATAAGATAAAGAACCCTTTTCATTCTACTTACATTGTATATAGACTAATTATCAAATATTTTATTATTTTCAGTTTAATTTATTTTAACTATAAAAGTTTTACTAATTTACCTTTTAATCACCTTACAGTTATATTTTAAAATATTTGTTTTGATGACTTTCACTAATCTCAGATATGGATATTGACTCTTTGTTTCTATTTTAAATCTATTATTTTATTATTAATAATTATTGTTTTGGAAAATGACAGTTTCTTTACTTTTATTACCATTATCTTTGACTTTATGTTAACTTATTTATTGACTTTTCTATGTGTTCTCTATTATTTTGGACATTAGGACTTGATGTAAAAGATATTAGCGTTTTATATATTTAAATTAGTATTTATCATTTCTTATTATTGTTATAATCTTACATTATATATTATTATGTGATATATTTTATTCTAAAAGACTGGATATGTATATTCAATTTTGTTCCCAATTCCTAAGATATATCACATTATCTTTATACATTTCAGACATTAGTATTACCCAGCTAAGAGATCATTCTACCTTATGATATTATGACAAGACCTACATATGCAGTTTGTGAATTAACATTATTATTTATTATATCTTCTTTGATTAATTGGACATATTTTGTTTTTGTTATATTCTCTAGTGTTTTGACCCAGATTTCCACTTAGTTTAGAACAGTTTTAGTATTTATTATTTCAGATCTCTAGTATTAGGTATGTATTATAACTTCCAAACAGTGGGACTTGTATTAGTTAGTAGTTCTTCTTTATTTTCAATTATTTTAGTGTTATTTGTTAGTGTTATTATCTTTTATTTAAATATCAATCACAAATATATAATTATAGTATATTATGTGGATATTATATTATTTTCGTTATTTACGGTGTGATAACAAGAGAGTTATAGAAAAGTATTGGTTATATTCAAGTAGCATTTTATTTTCTACTGTTCAGTTTGATTATAGACCTATTTGATATAAATTCTACCTATTGGGCGAGTAAAATACAAATAAAACTTTATCTTATTTAAAACCTTCTATAGTTTTCTTGATGTTTGTTAGTACCTTCAGTACATTCAAAATTATTTATTGTTCATTCTATTTAATTATTTATTTACATTATCTCTTTATTCTCTTGATTTAAGGAAGTTACCCACAATTTTATCACTTCCGATTGGCTATTGTATTCTTTTTCATATTGTAATTTTATTTATATATTTTTGTTTATGATAGTGGAATATTGTGATACCCATTATTTGTTATTAGTTTGACATTCCAGACCAGATGTGCTTGTTTTGTTCTTTAAATCCTTGGATGAACATGAACTTACCAATTTAGTCAGTAATATTATATTTAATTTATTTATTAATATATTACTTTATAGTATTATTTTGATATTAGATATCTCATAACCTATGAATATTATAAACTTCCATTTCAATTCTATTATTGTTATTGATGAGTGAAACATTCAACTCCATTTAAATTTTATTACTTTATTATATCTTCTTTATATTTATTATTTTTAACTAAATATTTATGACAAACTTAGGTGTGTTTTAACTAACTTACATTCTTCTTTACAGAAGGAAACTAAATAAGCTCTACCA
>JABUQX010141027.1:10000-12500 GCA_015478945.1 Trachelipus rathkii
ATTATTATTATTATTTTTTTTTGTTTTTATCAAATTTCTTGAAGAAAAATTTTATATTAAAAGATTTACAGTAAGAACGCCACTTTTTGATAACCTGTTTACAATTTCATAATAATATTTAAAAATATAATTATTTCATATACTAGATACTTACAATAAAGAAAGAACTGCTAAAAAGCACATTAAACAGGTAAAAAAAATTTATGTTCATATATGCCCCTTCCTCCAAAAATCAGGCATTTGAGAACAATTTTATTCCCTGTGTAAAATTTTTCCCTTAGTACTCAGTAGCTTGAAATATTTTAAGGATGTTCTCAAAATATGAGCTATTAAGAAAAAAAATAGGATCTGAAAACAATTACCTGCTTGAGATGTTGTAACGTAGCCCCCCACAAAAGCTCCACTTAAAATTGTTCCCAATTGCCCCATTCTATGATATATATATATATATATATATATATATATATATATATATATATATATATATATATATATATATATATATATATATATATATATATATATATATATATATATATATACATATATATATATATATATATATATATATATATATCTTCTCTTATAACTATATATGTTTATAACATATATATACTTAATAACCTTATATATATATGTATAATATTCTTTATCTATATATATATATATATATATATATATATATATATATATATATATATATATATATATATATATATATATATATATATATATATATATATGTGTGTGTGTCAGCCTCCAGATTAGAATGTCCCATGTATGGAAAAAAAACTATGATAGCTACGTAAAAACGGAATAAAGTCGTAAGGGAGAAAATACGGGTTTGGTATCTCACAGGGTTGAATGTTTACTTGGGCCTCTATTGTTCCTCATATATATAGTAGCATATATATATATATATATATATATATATATATATATATATATATATATATATATATATATATATATATATATACTCACTCTTTATATACCATATATATATATACCTCTCTCTCAAAATCTCATTAGACCGAGGCTTAACTGGCAAAGATATTTGGTTGCAGATGATACCAAAGGGTTGCTACCTCAGTACCTATTGGGTGGGCAGAAAAATGGGCAAAGGAATTTTACCATTAAATTGTGTAAGGTGTTTTACTAAGGTTACTTAAATAAAAGATTTAACTACAATATGAATGGGGAATGACTTGAGTCTGTGGACCAATAAAGAAAGATTTGGGTGATTATAAGCAGTAATCTGAGTTATCTGAAAGTAGCTAATCAGTATTTGGGGAAACAAGGAATAAAGCTAATATGATGCTGGGAATAATAAATCATAATGTTTACAAGAGGATGGAAGTTATAAGAAGGATGTCCAGGGACAAGCGTGCCTAATTTGGGGCCTTATTTAAGAAAATACATATGCTGGAGAGATTGCAATGTAGAACAACAGGGATGATTTCTGGGTTTGAGGGTAAGAGTTATGAGGAAAGGCTGAAGGAGTTAGGAATGTTTTCTGTAGAAATGTGATTTCTTAGAGGGAACATGAGACAAGTCTATAAAATATTTGCATCTATTTATAACACTGAGACCAATAAATTCTTTATAGTAGACTATATTTGGAAGACCAGGAGACAATATAAAAATTAAGAAGGCATGCAATCTTTATGTACGATAACATTTATTCAGTAATTGAATTGTTAATATTTGGAATGGTTTGCCACAAGAGGTTGTTGCAACATTTTAGGGTAATGTTCAATTCTGTTTAGTCTGATTGATATAAATTCTGTATTAAAACTAAAAACATTTAATCTACAAAATTGGTTTAAACAAATTATTTGAAGTATATATTTGGTGCTGTATCCATATAGAACAATCGCAGTAGCTCTAGAACTACAGCCTAGAACTGCAGTGGTGTTAGGAAAGTTATGATAGGTTTTGTTAAGTATCATTAAATTAAATACTTTAAATCCTTAAAATAATGCTACTTAAAAAAACTTTTCAAAACTTTCCTAATGGTAGTGAGCTCCTATATAGGAAGTATTCATAGCACTACTGCGATCATTCTCCAGCGGATATAGCCATAATATATAAAATTATATATATATATATATATATATATATATATATATATATATATATATATATATATATATATATATATATATATATATATATATATATATATATATATATATATATATATAATAAAAAAATATATATATATATATATATATATATATATATATATATAGTGCATAAAAAATAGGACATATTGGTAAAACTAACTATTGAACTATTTTTAATTAGGTAATAGTCTGGTCTATTGTAATCCTATCACATATCGATATTTTAGAAAAGAGAATTAATCAATTTTATAATATTCACATCTTACAGAGTTGCCATCTCTTTTCATTTAAAGAAACTGTTAGAATGCATGCAATTGATATTAAAAAAGCCAAATGTGTTCTAATTTATGAACATATTAACAAATAAAAAA
>JABUQX010141027.1:17500-25000 GCA_015478945.1 Trachelipus rathkii
TATATATATATATATATATAATAATATATATATATATATATATATATATATATATATATATATAAATATATATATATATATATATATATATATAACTAATATATATATATTATATATATATATATATATTTATAACATATATAATATATATATATAATAATAATATATATACATATATATAACATAATAATAATATATATATATGTCAGCCTCTAGAAGAGCCACAATCCATATCTCAAAAACTACAGCAGCTACCGGGGAAAGGAATACATTGCTGGAATGCTGGGTACAATTTTAGTGCGGAAAATGTAAAAAAAAATTATTGTTAATAATTATATTAATATGAGTTGAAAGCTGTTAGGAGCTTTTTATACGTTACTCGTTAAAAAATAAAAAGACTTTCTAGTAAATTTTTGTTTTTAACTAAAGAATACTCCAAGGGCAGAGCCGCACCGATGGCAGAGTCGGGAGTCTCTCGGCCTTTCGGGGAACTACGAGGGTTGGACTATTTCCCCCCTCCGGAGGGTCTCCGGAACCGCTCTTTGGTATTTGGGTGTCGCGGGCTCCGCCCCCTCCCCCTACAGGAGTATGGAAACATCCCCCTGTGTTCCCAAACCGAGCCCCTAAATTGCCATTAATACCTTACAAAATAGCTCATATACTATGTCCCCGCCGGCTCGAGCCCCCCAAAAAAGCAATTTTTATGTTTTTATTTTTATTTTGTTTACATTTTAACCAAAAATTTTACAAAGTTCCAAAAATGTATTCCCTTTCCCTGTAGCTATTGTAGTTTTGAGATATGGATTGTGGCTCTTCTAGAGGCTGTATATATATATACATTAAACCAATTAAATTAATCAATCTATAACTGTTGGTTCACTGACATCTAAATAGGTTACTACCCTTGAAACTGTTTCGTTATGTAAAAAGAAATACATAATTAAAAGGGCATCAGTGTAATAAACTCTAATATTTGAAAAATAATATTTGGGAGAAACAGTATACTTCGAGCCACAATGTTTACTAGTGCAATAAAAATAAAACTTTTCTCCTATTTTGGTAATTTCACATTCTTTGTGACACTTTCCACAAACCTTTTTATCTAGTATCAAACTAAAATGTTGCAGCAATGCTAAGACGGTATAATCGTTTTCACAAATTTGGAATAAATCCTTCAAATTCATAATTTTGAGAAAAATTGGAACCAAAAATAAGTCAACTTCACGGAACACAGTAAAAAAATATATGACCTTCAAATTTATACATACAGTAGATATTTGAAAGGTTCCAATAATACTCAATGAATAAAGTCCATCTTTATATATATATATATATATATATATATATATATATATAAATATTAAATTCTGCTATATATATATATATATATATAGCATATAACATATATATATATTTATACTATATATATATATATATATATATATACGACATATATATATATATATACTTATACATAATTAAAACAATCTCTATATATATATATATATATATATATATATATATATATATATATATATATATATATATATATATATATATATATATATATATATATATATATATATATATATATGTTTCTATGAATAACATATTTAAATTCCTCGGTATCTTGGGTATAATCGATACACATATATCGAAAATCGATTTTAAAACTTAAATATCGATAGGTCAGAAAGAAACTTAAGTATACATATATATATATATATATATATATATATATATATATATATATATATATATATATATATATATATATATATATATATATATATATATATATATATATATATATATATATATATATATATATATATATATATATATCTATTGCTAGAGATCTTCTTCTTCTAACATGTATATATATATATATATATATATATATATATATATATATATTTAAAAGTATATAATATATATATATATATATATATATATATATATATATATATATATATATATAATATATTTATCTATATATATAGAATATATATACATATATATATATATATATAATAACTATATATATATATATATATATATATATATATTATTATAAGTGACTACTATATACGTAGTTGAAATATTACTGAAGTTTTTTCACCCTTGAGAAAGTTTATTAAACAATTGATTATTTCTGCATTCACTGTTGTTAAATCATATTTTTGGAGATTTAAACTTTTTTGCGATTTGGTATATTTATTACATATAATTGATTTGAGAATTAAAAACTTATATTAAAATGGTACTATGATAAGTACTAACTTTAAAACACATAGAAACGCATGTTACAATAGCTTTCGTTGTGATTAACAACCTTTTTCAATTGATGCGTTCTAAAGTAACTAAATTTTTTTTTGTACATTCAATAGATTTACGTTTAGAAATGTGACATAGTCTTGCACTCACCAACAGTCGATAGTCTGGCAACCTTTGTTGCTATTTTTGTTTTTATTCCAAATTATTTATTTTTGTAATAAGACAAGAATCCTTAAAGAGAAATTATGTGCCAATATATTCATATACACTACTGACAGACATTAACAATCTACGTTTGAATAATACATTCATAAAAATTCTTGTGTGCGGACAAAAGAGACTATGCGCATATGTGCGTGCGCACCTACGTACATAATTAAATACATGCAGTTGAATACTTAAAATTATACATATGGGAACTTTATCTATGAAATCGATATTTACATTCACGCTCATTCGTACACTCCAGATTTACTATATGCACAAAGATGATATGTAGTTTTAATTCATTTTAAAGAAATCTTTTAAATATATTTGAACCAGGGCTGCGGAGTCGGAGTCGGAGTCGGAGTCGTGGAGTCGGAGTCGTGGAGACGTGCAATTTTCCAGGAGTCGGAGTCGGAGTCGGAGTCGAAAATTCTGTGCAAGAGGAGTCGGAGTCGGAGTCGGAGTCGAAAATTCCTGTGTAAGTGGAGTCGGAGTCGGAGTCGAAAATTCCTGTGTAAGTGGAGTCGGAGTCGGAGTCGGAGTCGGAGTCGTATAACTTATCTTATTATTATTATTATTATTGTTATTATTATTATTATTATTATTATTATTATTATTATTATTATTATTATTATTATTATTATTATTATTATTATTATTATTATTATTATTATTATTGATAATAATATTATTATATTAACTATTAACTGATTACAATTAGATCATGTCAAATTTTAATGTACTTACAAGTTCTTTTATTCTTCCTAAATAATTCTTTTTATTTTCAGAAGAAAATTTGTTAAGGACTATTCTAGAATAAAAAGAAGTTAAAACCTTTATTATTATACCAATATTTCGCCTGTATACTTCAGGCATGATCACGATTAACTAACTATTATTTCTAATGCAGTTACAAAAATGAATTTCTAAATATAAAAATCTAAAATTATTACATTAATTGTGGTTTAAAAATAATTTTGATGAAAAATCAAAAAAGCTTACATTATTTTGCAAATACAGCTATTATTAACATGGATACTAGATGTACTTGCAAATAGAACTATTCAAAAAACATTCAAGCACTCATTCATTTCATTAAATTTCACATTGATGTCTGGCTTAAGTTTTTTAATAAAAAGAGATTCTACTATACGAAGTTACTTGAAATTACCAACTTGAAATAAAATTTTAAAACAACTAGCAACTTCAACTGTTGGAGGAGACTTGTGACCCGTCGTGTAGTGCTCCCATATTTTACTGGGTTTATGCCTGTATTGTATAATTCGGTTTCTTAAAGTATTGGTTGTGTCTCCCACATAAGAGGAATTACATCCTACTTCTTTGCAATTAAATTGATACACAACATAACTTCTGTAATCCTCCGAACAATGACCACGGGTTCTAAAAAATGAGGACACTCGTCTCGGTGTGTAGTAGCTTCTAACAATTACACTTTTCTCTGACTTAACATGCTCCTTTACAGTTATGTTTAATTTTCGCTCGTCTCTAGAAAAGTTTGTCAAATTTAATGATTTAAAATAAAATGTTATCTTGTTTTCCATGTCAAGTGAATTTTTATTTGGAGTTAGGATGTTGTTTATAGTTCCTTTAAGAACCTTTTCTATTTTAATTTGAGGGTAACCATTATTAATTAAAAGTTTTTTGTTATTCTTATCACCTCTTTGTTAAAGAGTTCCCACGTTGAAGTTATTTTATAAGTTCTGTGAATTAGGGTTTTAATAATTTATATCTTTCGGGTATATTAGAATCATAATTTGTGTATAAACCTTTATCTGTACTTTTATCATTTACTTCTCTTTCAACTCTGCCATTTTTAAAACAAAGTAAGATATCTAGGAATTTCAGTTTTTTTTTATCTTTAACACCTTCATAAGTGAAGTTTAGGACGGACAGTTGTTTAAGCCTTTCTATGAAATTTTTTAAGTGATTTGAATTTTCAAATATGACAAAAGTGTGATCGACGTATCTTAAATATGTCTTCAGATTAAATGTGTTATTTTCATTCATAATTTGGTTTTCAATATGAGACATGTAGAAATCGGTGAACGTTGGGCCCAATGGAGATTCCATCGAAACACCGTCTTTTTGAATAAAGGTTTCATTATTAAAATTAAAAGGGGTTTCTGTATTACAGATAGTTAAGAGCTTTTTTAAAATATTTTTTTTCAATATTAGGTGGTGGTTTATCTCTGTTTTCATAAACTTCTTTAAGTATATAAGTTTCTTTAACTGAAACGTTAGTGAACAGACTTTCAACATTTAGAGACACTATAGAATCAGAATGGAGGAATTCTGTTTCACTAATGTGCAAGAGAAATTCATCGGTAGATTTTACTATAAATTTTTCATTTAAATATGTATTATTATTATTATTATTATTATTATTATTATTATTATTATTATTATTATTATTATTGTATTATTATTATTATTATTATTATTATTATTATTATTATTATTATTATTATTATTATTATTATTATTATTATTATTATTATTATTATTATTATTATTATTATTATTATTATTATTATTATTATTATTTTTTATTATTATTATTCTCTTTATTATTATTATTATTATTATTATTATTTATTGTATTATTGTGTGTGTGTGTGTGTGTGTGTGTGTGTGTGTGTGTGTGTGTGTGTGTGTGTTTATTATTATTATTATTATCATTATTATTATTATTATTGAAACTGAAATTATTAAAATGTTAATTTTAAAATGGCTGTTTTATAATACAAAATAAAAATAATTTGCATTATAATTACGTTATATATTTGTTTGTCATTGCGCCTGCATCTTGATATTTACGGTAGTTTACCGTATAGTATTTGGAAATTAGATTCATTGGAAAAGTGGTATATTTTTTATTCTCAAAAGCAAGCAAAAAAAAAAAAAATAGTTGAAAAAAAAAATGTTTTACTTTAACTCTGTAAGCATTAAGCTGAGTCAGAGTCAAAATTTTGAATTTGACTGCTGGTGTCGGAGTCGGAGTCGGAGTCGGAGTCGAAAATTTTTATTTAAGCGGAGTCGGAGTCGGAGTCGGAGTCGAAAATTTTTGTTTAAGTGGAGTCGGAGTCGGAGTCGGATGTACATAAAGATGAGATGGAGTTTTAATTGATTTTACGACTCCGCAGCCCTGATTGGAACACATTTATCTCCGACCCCGGAAGTTAGTAAGAGAGAAAGTTAGTTTTTGGTTTTTTAGTTGATATTTTTGATGAGGTGGGAATGAGTATTTATTAAGCTGTTAAGAAGAAAATCAATTTTAATTTCACCAGGAATAGTATTATAATTTTTTGTAGAGATGATGCAGAGAGATTCTATGAGTTTTCGTAAGGTCGGGTTGGAGGTTTGATGCATGGGGGTCATATTGTTTATGTGTATTTTATGATTGACTTAATTGACGACAATAGAAACTCAGCGAGGAATTTCTATTGTCATCGAAACAAGCCAAAAACAAATATTATAATCATAACATCACCACTAATGACAACACCGTAAAAATAAAACCACGCTTACATCAGATTACAATAAAATTTAATTTATATAAATAACAATCCCGGAAATTAAAATTGATTTTTAAAAATAAGGGTAAATCAAAACTATTCTCTTGATTTATCGCTCAAAACATGGAAAGAGCAGCATTTATATAAGGATTTGTAGATATAAGACTGAAAATGCAGTGCCCGGTATCGTTATACCGGGAAATTCAATGATTATATTACCATAACAATGAATTATTAAAACCCCACATACCTTATTTGCAAACAAGATATATAGCTAGGTTTCATAACTTACAAATAAATTACACTCTATATACCATTTCACAATTAAAATAAATAAAAGAGCACTTAGAAGATAAAAGAGCTAAACTAGAAGAACTACTTGAAAATCCATGGATATTATCACACACAACCCACTTAAACATTAGAAATAAAAGAGGCCAGTTCAATCTGGGCAGTAAACTTTAAAAACAGTTTAAGGTACTAAGATCAAATCAGCTGTGTACATTTAATGTTGGGGATAGGATTTTGTTTTTAAGACTTGATAAAACACCGGGTTATCTTTGGTGGGGAAGCTTGGCTGTTCATAGACTTCGCTATACAATACCACCAGTCCAACTCTTCCATAGATTTTCAAATAGAAATTTCGATACTAAATTTATATTTAAACACGGTAAACATCATAATTGCGGATTCCAACAAGTTAATAAACTTTGGCATCACTCCTTAATAATTTTAAAACAATATATCACACCTCAAAGTTTATATTCATGCAATTTCTCATCTCCATTTTAAATGACATGAAACCAAAGACAAATTCACATCTAGTTTTGCACCCTTACTCTGGAAAACTTCTATCAATTCTTCTCCTACACTTGGACTATCACTCACGTAAACCACCCATACCAAGTGTTCACTCTTATTCCATTCATTATTGGTCGTATTTTGACACTTTTAAAATAATATTTTTTTCCGATGTACAGTAATTGGTCTCCAAATAGGGTAATAATTAAGACTCTCTACCCTTACTTCTTCCTTAACTTGGAAGAATTAACATACACTTACAGCAAAACTATTACACCTGATCACTGTAGAGAAATTTTTTCTTTAAATCTCTGCATACCTACCGACCTCCACAACAGAAAATTGTCTTATTTTTTAAAAAGAATCTCAACAATTGACACTGTATATACCTACTTTTCTAAACAATTCCCCTTACACGGTATATCGCTACAACCTTAAATATATATATATATATATATATATATATATATATATATATATATATATATATATATATATATCATACTATATATATATATATAAATATATATATATATATATATATATATATATATATATATATATATATATATATATATATATATATATATATATATACTATATATATATATATATGTATCAATGCAACCAAAATGATATAAAAAAGTAACCATAGCTCTCCTACCCAAGCTGCATGTGC
>JABUQX010141028.1:7500-12500 GCA_015478945.1 Trachelipus rathkii
TATTTACAAGTAATTTTTTTTGAATATGTAATGGCATGTTAAATTATTTGCAGGCTGTAAGAGAACAATAAATGTGAAACTTCCCTGAGAGAAAACTTCTTGTGGGGTATTTACGCTCTACCACTATGCTCATTCTCACATAATTTTATTTTATTTTAAAAATTCATAAAATTGCAACCAATTCAACCAAGTTTTTTGAAAATCAATCCCCAAAAGTTGTTAGTTTCAAAAAACGCTCAAACTGAAGAGGTCAAAATATTGACGAAAGCTTTTTGAATTTAATAAGGGTTAGTTTCTTATTATTAATTTTTAATCATTATTGGACAGTTAGTTTTTAATTTAGTTGTAGATTTTCTTTGATCTGACACTAGAGTGATAAACTTCACTCACGAAGATATGTTTAAGTCATTTCCAGTGTCCAAAATAAGCAGAATTTAAAAGTAGCTTGATGAAATAACTTTCAGGTGTGACCAAACAGATAACGAATTTCAAACTACAGCATATAGTAGCCAAATTAAGGTAACAACAGAGGCATGTAATTTTATATATATATATATATAACCCTCTTCATCTTTACCTTATATACTGTGTATCTGTGTTTATAACATTTCACACCTCATACTTCTTTATGTATATGACTAATAACAATATATATATATATATATATATGTTATATATATACATATAAATAACTCATAAGATATATATATATTTTTAATATACTTTATATATATACTTATATATTATATATATATCTATATATATATATATCTTATCTCTTATATATTTATATCTCATATATATTTTTATATATATATATATATATATATATATATATACTGTTTATCTATACTCTCTTCTATACTATTTATATATCTTGTCTCATCTCTACATAAGGATCTAATGAGTTTGAATAAAACATGATTTAAACTCCATATTATGGTTGCATCTGTTGTTTATTTTATTTAAATTGCTAATACGATACTAAGTATTTTTCTAAACTAACATTATAAATTACATATTTAGGAATAATAAATAAATAAGAGGAAAACATGAATAACAATTTTAAAAAAAAAATTATAACATCAATATACGATAATAATTAATTAAAAATAATAACATTTAATTATTTATTTTTCAGTTAAAAATTATTAAGATTTTTAAAGTGAATAAACCTTTTTTGGTATTAGTTCAAAGTTATAATGGTGGGAGGGAAGAATTCTTTAAACAGTTTATCTTTCCCAAACTTTTTATATATTACAAATTAATAAACACAGATTTATAAAATATATTTTCTCATAATTTCAAATTACTAACTTAGAAAACATTCTGTTAATAATAGTATGGAAATATGTTTTAATCCCATATATTATATATATATATATATATAACCACTTACTCCATATACATATATGCTATATAACTCAACATATATATATATATATATGCCTCTGCTGCTGTAACTCTGCTGCTGCCTGCTCCTTCTGTATATATATAGGCCCTATATATATATATATATCAAGAATATTAAGAACAGAGGAAGATTAGATTGTCAAGTAGATAGATGAAGAAGCTGAGTTATTGAGGAATTGAGAACAACCATGCTTTCTATAGCACAACAATAGGTAGGAGAAAGATCTGAAGTTTGTTGCTTCAAGGATACCCTATTAGCATCATTTATTTTCTGTTGATTGAGTCGTTTTTCAAATTTGAAGGAGTAATGATGAGTGATGGACTTATCAGCCTAAGAGTGGAGAGGAAACACAGTAACAGAAAGATCATTAATGCATAATAGAAAAAAAAAATACAATAGGAACAATACAGAATTCTGAGGAACACCACTATGGATAGATTTAAAAAATAGATGGCGGGTATCATAGCAATCATAAAACGAGTAATACGGAAGAAATTAAAGCCTTGTGCCAGAGTTAATCGAAAGCCTTCGATATGCCTAGAGCCACAGATAATGATTCTCTGAAATGCGGAAGAGCAGAGTGCCAAGAGTCGGAGAGAAAGAAAAGAAGATCGTCAGTCGAGCGATCCTTACAGAACCCATACTGGCAATCGGAGATAAGATTAGATGCTTTAAGATGTTTCTAAATAATAATAATAATAATAATAATAATAATAATAATAATAATAATAGTAATAGTAATAGTAATAGTAATAGTAATAGTAATAGTAATAGTAATAGTATTGTATTGCATAATACAATTATAATAATAATAATAATAATAATAATAATAATAATAATAATAATAATAATAATAATAATAATAATAATAATAATAATAATAATAATAATAATAATATAGAAATTATATATCAGCTTTTGTTTTAATATAAGTTTTACTTTTAACTTCCAATTCACGAAATATTTTCTTCTAATTTTCATTTAATTTTCTTAAAACTATTCTAGATAATAATTTACAAAGAAAGTATGAGGCATATTTATATTTATTAGTTCCTGACCGGTTTCGTCCGTAAACCTCGGACATCTTCAGAGTTTCAATTCTAACAAGTGAATGAATTATTTTACAAAAGATTTAAGATTATAAATTATTAAATTTTAGGTAGCATTTCATATTATATTTAATCTAAGGGACATTACGTTAAACTTTATGTTAATGTCTGGTTTGTGATGTCTTATGTAATAAGCTTCAGCTATTTTTATTCGCATGAGGAGTGTAAAATTTTAAATGACTTTGATATATCAGGTACAGTTGTCTTGTTATGCTCAGTGAATAAATGTTCATATATTTTACTAGGTTTAAAGCGGTGCTGGTATGCCCTATCTGTTAATCTATTAGTCGTGTAACCAATATACGTCGACGTACAGTCAGACTCGGGACATGCGAATTGGTACACGATATGGTGATTAACTGAAAGGGTATCCTTAGTAGAGAAGCAGGAAGAAAGTTTTCTGGTTTTGTGGTATAGTTTAACTGTGATTTTTGAGTTGCTTGTAGATTTAATGTGGGTGTTAATAATGCCGCGTAGGCATTTTTCCTCTTTATCGAAGTCTTTTGCATTTGAAGTTTTAAAATAAAAGTTAATGCTTTCAGAGATATTGTTCGTATTGTACTATTTATTATAATTATTGTTATAATTCATTCAATTGTTAGAATCGAAACTCTGAAGATGTCCGAGGTTTACGGACGAAATCGATCAGGAAATAATAAATATAAGTATGCCTCATATTTCTTTGCAAATTATTTTCTAGAATAGTTTTAAGAAAATTAAATGGAAATTAGAAGAAAACATTTCGTGAATTGGAAGCTAAAAGTAAAACATAATAATAATAATAATAATAATAATAATAATAATAATAATAATAATAATAATAATAATAATAATAATAATAATAATAATAATAATAATAATAATAATAATAATAATAATAATAATAGTAGTAGTAGAAGAAATAAAAGCAAATACGTTACTAAGTATTTCAGTAGAGAAGTACACATTTTTATACAGATAAAATATAGTACGTGATACACGAAGGTGATTTTAAGCTTAAGTTAAAGAGGTTGATTTGTGTTTGTCAATATGGAAAAATTAATTAGTTTAAACACTCTCGACTCCACTTATTTAAAAGAGCTTATATATATAGCATATATATATATATATATATATTATTATATATTTTATTATATATATATATATATATATATATATATATATATATATATATATATATATATATATATATATATAGTATATATATATATATATATATATATATATATATATAGACCTATATATATATTTACGACTCCGTCAGTTTGGATTTTTTTTTTTTTTTATATATATTTCTAGTATATGATCCCAATAATAATTTCTGGCGGGTGATGGACATGATTCCAAAAATATAGGGACCAGTTATGCTCTTACGAGACTCAGTTTTAATTTTTTTTTTTTAACTAAAGGAATACCCAAGGGTAAACCGCAAAGATTTGGGCAGGTCGGTCTTCGGCATTGGGGAACGACAGGGTAGATTTCCTCCGGGAGGGCCCTGGAACCCCGCTCTTTGGTATTTGGGTGTCGCAGGGGTTCCTCCGCCCTCTACGGTATGGAAAACGTCCCTTCTGTCCCCCGTCGGCCTGATATCCCTATTTTTTGTTTCATTATTATTATTTTTTACATTTTTGTAATAAGCTTTAAACGCTGATTCCAAATATGTAATTGGTTTTTCTGTTAGTGTCGTACTTTTCGAGATATTTCCATTTATGAAAATATCTTTCTTTTTTTTTTTTTATATTTTTGTAATAAGCTTTATATGCTGATTTCAAATATGTAATTGGTTTTTCTGTAAGTTTCGTACTTTTCGAGATATTTCATTTTTTTAAATTTTATTGATATAAATGTGATTTTTAAATAATTATTTAAAATATTTCGAACTTTTGAATCATGCTCATTACCACTGAAATTCATTGTTAGTATCATATACTAGCAATATGTTAAAACAAAACAAAAAAAAATCAAAACTGATGAAGTCTTAAAACATAACAGGGCCTATATGGACATATATTATATATATATATATATATATATATAGCATATATATATATATATATATATATATATATATATATATATATATATATATATATATATATATATATATATATATATATATATATATATATATATATATATATATATATATATATATATATATATATATATATATATATTGAATGAATGCTACTTGCTAGAAAAATAATGGTACAATATGAATATATACAGCAAATTTTTCAAAATAATTTTGAAATAATTAATAGTCACCCAATAATATTACATCTTCTTTTAGTTAAAATTAATGACAAACTATAATATTTTTAATTTTACATCTCTTTGAAGATAATTTCTGTTAATAAAAATGTTATTATTCATTAAAAAAATCCATTTATATATAAAAAGACATTAAAATGAAATTTTTAATGCTTGAAATATTTTAACTATTATGAGAGTTAGATGAGTTATAGTTTTTAATT
>JABUQX010141029.1:0-7500 GCA_015478945.1 Trachelipus rathkii
GTTTTGAGACCTTATTTGTAATCCATGGGCAGTTTTGTCTTCATTTGAAGACCCTGGTTGTCAGTGGAAATTCAAATGAGTATCAGACCATAACCCAAAATGAATTGAGAATGAGAAAAGAAGTCTGTATCGATAATGTTTGCTTGCGGTTCGTTTGAGTCATCTTTTTGGAGTGTTCTGATTTGGAATTTTTAGTATTATTGTTGTTTTTTCTTTTTCTTCATTTTGGTTGCTTTAATTTGGTTATCAGAAAGAGCTGATTGAAGTTCTGGGTGTGTTTCTCCGGGTTCGCCAGTAATATAGGGCAAAGTTTGCTAGGTTGGTGGCTTCTTTTGAGAGCAAGGCCCTGTATAAGGTAAAAATGGAGATTTAAAAATTCATATTTTAAATGATGTATTTATTCAACATAATGGTAATAAAAGTTGCCCGTCTGTTGAGATACTCTTTTTCTTCATAAGTAGAATGAGCAGTCACGGCCTTTCCCTGAACTTGCCTCCCTTTCCAAAAACTGCGTTTTCTTTTAAATTGAAATTTGGAGGAGGGAGTTAATGAAAGAGTATCTTTAAGTAAGTCTTCTATTTCTTCTGATTTTGTATCTGACTTAGTATCTTAACGAGATCTGGCTTTATATACAATATTCGTCGAACTTATGTAAATATTTTGCTTACGCAAGTTTTTACATAAGTTCGAACATAACTATATATTTCAAATTTCTGTGAATAGTTGTTACAAATGAGGGCGCTATAGATATCTTGGAAAAATACTTTCTTCCCAGAAGTTTCCAAGCTCACATTCGGGTCAAGAGCCAAGCATGGCTCCATTCCGAGAGATGATGTATCAGTATAATTTTACAACTGATAATACACTCGCAGTTTGAAAATATAAAGAATCTTTATTCTCCAGTGGTGACATAAACCGTGATGTTTGACACACAATTGAAGTATCCCGGTACGGTGCGGTTTTAAAAATATAGAGGTCTAGTTCTATTGATATGCAATATGATCATATTCTTAATAAAAACTAAATGATTTTAAAAGGCTTTTATAAACTCTTTTTCTATTTGAGAATGAACGAAATATATACATTCTATTTAAAACGGAATTGTACTTCATCTTTGTGAATAAAATTCTTAACCATTAGTTGCGTGGCCCAAGAGTTAAAGAAACAAAAAAAAAACACAATAAAATCTCACAAAACAAATTGAAAAAACTTGCTTCTGTGAGAGAAAGAAACCTTTTTTTGAAAGGGGAAACAATGCGTGTTCTTAGAATAGATTTTTTTTATATAAGTGTTTTGGTTTTGCTCGTGAATCAAAGCTCTTGGACTTTACAATGGAAAGATATTGCTTCGTAAAAATAAAAAGTATTCGCTTTTATAAAAGGAAACACACGAGACAAACAGAAGAATAAAAAGAAATAAATGAAAGTTTAAAAGTATACAAAGAATAGCTATTAATAAAGCAGTTCTTTTAAATTTGAATACTTTAGAAAGTAGACTTAAAAGATGAAAACAAAAACAAAAGGATTTTAGTATGACATTCGCAATTTTTGTGTGATTAAAAAAAAAAGCATTAAATGAAAATTTTTAATTAGAAGAATTAGTAGAGCAAAATAATTGGAGCTGAAAATAATGCAAAAACTTTGAAGCAAAAAATGCTCTCCAAATTTATGAGTAATATTTATTATTACAATTTATGTGACGCTTTCTTGAAATTATTGGTTATAATTAGAAGTAAATTTTATAGTTAATTAAATCTGAATTTACCTGAAAAAATGTTAGTTCATTTCTTAATATTACTTTATTAAAAAAATAAAATACATTTAAAAAAGACATAAAAAAAAAAAATAAAAAACAAAAATATATATATATATATATATATATATATATATATATATATATATATATATATATATATATATATATATATATATATATATATATATATATATATATATATATATATATATATATATATATATATATATATATATATATATATATATATATATATATATATATATATATATATATATATATATATATATATATATATATATAAATAAATAAATAAATAAATAAATAAATATATATATATATATATATATATATATATATATATATATATATATATATATATATATATATATATATATATATATATATATATATATATTATTATTAATGTGTGTGTGTGTGTGTGTGTATGTGTAAATCAAATCTTCCTGTTAAGGATTGATTTGAAGCCATTAAAAAAACCGGAAGTTCTTTGCATGAAAATTAATAGGTGTATGGCCTATATATATATATATATATATATATATATATATATATATATATATATATATATATATATAAAAATATATAAAATTTTTATATATATCTTCTGTCATAAAAATATTTATATATATATATATATATATATATATATATATATATATATATATATATATATATATATATATATATATATATATATATATATATATATATTTTTTACATATATATATATATATATATATATATATATATATATATATATATATATATATATATATATATATATATATATATATATATATATATATATGTAATTATATTTATATATTTATACTTTTTTTATATATATATATATATATATATATATATATAAAAAGCATAAGAATATATTTATATATATCTTTCTACAAAATATATATATATAAACATACATAAATATATATATATATATATCTATATATAAAAATATTTCTATTTTATAAAAATCTTTATGCTTTGTCATATTATTAAAAGGTCATTCATTTCTTTTATCACGAGATAAAAGTTCTTTTGCAATCTGTAGATAAGTGAAGATAAGTTTCTCATTAAGAATCTTTGTAGCAAGAGAAAAGGTGCAATTAAGATTATATCTTGAGAAGAAAAGGAAGCATCCAAGAGGATAAATGCTTGGCTGAATAACTAACTTCTTTATTTCTTGAAATTTTTATTATTATTATTCAGTTCCTTTTTCTTGAGTTATTAACTTGTTTTATTCTTTCTATAATTTCTGGAGCTTCTTTTTATTTTTGAATTATTTTAATTCCAATTACTTTTTATTTAGTTTTTTTTTGTTTTTTTTTTTTTTTTTTTTTTTTAACTTTTGCGTTTAATTAAAAAATTTCTGATGACATATTTTATACCATTATTTTTATTTTCAATTTTATTTTTTAGTTTAAGTTTTGAGTTTAAGTAAAACATTGGATCTTCTTTATTTTTCATTATTTTTATTTCTCCTAATGCTTTTTTCTATTTTTCTTTTAATTTATTTAGAATAATATTTAAAACTGTTAATTTACTTTATTTATTTAGTTTCTCTGCATATTTTCTAGAATATTTTGTAAGCTATTGAATATTATTTTATTTTAAGTTTTCTATTAATTATTTATTTAGTTTTTAATAAACTTTTTAAATTTTAGATTTTAGTTTTCAATTCAGTTTAGAAGATAAAATTTATTTAAATAGTTGTTTAATTATCTATTTAATTTTCTATAATAATTAATAAATAATAAATTTAAGTATAAAACCAAAAATTTAGTAAATTAAAATTGCCTGGAAAATAAAATTGAAAAGATAAATAAACAGATTTCTAAATGATTAATTTAGGGTGTTTAAAAGCATCTCACCTGTGCGGTGCAGTTGGTAGTGCGTTTATTTTGACGTGATGCTGTGTGACACACAAATGAAGTTTCCCGACGCTATGCGATTTCAAAAATATAGTTGTCCAGTTCTGAGCGGTGCAACGTGGTGCGGTGCGATGCGGTGCGGTGCGGTGCGGTGCGGTGCGGTGCGGTGCGGTGCGGTGCGGTGCGGTGCGGTGCGGTGCGGTGCGGTGCGGTGCTGTGAAAGGTGTGCAATGATATAAAGAGGCACATCACGATGTGAAAAAATGATTAGTGTGGCGTTGAGGTGTGTGGTGCACTATGGTGTGCGATGCGAAAAATTTCACCCATAAAATATTTAAATAAATAATTATATACATTGTTGAATTGATAATTCAAAACAAAATATATAAAAAAAAATTTAAATAAATAATTGAATAATTTTTTGAATATTTTAAATTACAATAAATTTTAATAAATTCAAGAAAGTTTATCCAAATGTATGAGTAAATGAAATGAACAAATAAAATTAAATATAATTATAGAAATTAAATTATTAAATTTATAATTTAAAAATATGAATTAAATTAATAACTAAAAAAGGAAAGTAAATGCATACAAATAGATAACTAAATTATAATAATGTACAGAAAGAGTTTAATCTGAGTTGGCTTTCGAACCTGATTGTTTACCGATCCCTAAAGCAATTAATAAGGCTCATCATGTATCTCAATTATTTGACTAAATTTAATACTTTATGTTGGACGGTTTTGAACCTCTTTACAAGGAATAAGTTCGATGGTACTTACAGTAACAACATATTTATTAATCTGAAGATTAAAATCCTCTTTCAGACTCTAATCGATAAGCAATATGATCGTGTTGTTAATAAATGAAAAAAGACCTTAAAAAACTCTAATAAACAATTTCTCTATTTGAGAATGAACGAAATATATCCATTCTATTTAGAACGATATTGCAATTCATCTTTGTGAATAAAATTCTTAACCATTAATTGCGTGACCCGATAGTTGCGTGACCCGAGAGTTAAGTAAACTTAAAGAAAAAGAAAATAAAATCTCACAAAACAAAGTTAAAAAGCTTGTTTCTGTGAGAGAAAGAAATTTTTAAAAGTGTTCCAAAAATAGATTTTAATTTTTTTTTCATGTGTGTTGGTTTTGTTCGTGAATCAAAGTTTTTGGATAAGACAATGGAAATATATTGTTTAGTAAGAATAAAAAAGAATCGCTTATATAAAGAGGAATCCATGATAGACAAATAAAAGAAAATAAGGATATGAATAAAAGTTTAAAATGTGTCCAAAGAATAGTCATTGATAAACCAGCTCTTATTAATTTGAATGCTACACTAAGCAGAATTAAAAGATGAAAAGCAGCAAATGGATCTTAGTATGACATTCGCAATTTTTTTAATTAAAAACGGAAAAAAGCAAATAAAAAAAACTAAATTAAAAATTGTAATTAGAAAAATTATTAGAGTAAAATAATTGCAGCTGAGAATAATGGATAAAGTTTGAAGCAAATTTATGAATAATATTTGTTATTGCACTAGATGTGTCGCTTTCTTGAAATTATTGGTTACGATTATCACTAAATTTTAAGTTTAAAGTTGACCATAGTTAGAAGATTCATTTCTCATTTTTTCCATCAATCAAGAGGATTATCAAAAACTTGACTTTTTTAATATCTCCCATTTTATCGATTAATTTTTGGTCCTTAGTCTTTTGAGCATCATCATTGATTAATGTCAAAAGGGTAATCATCGAATCAGTTAAATTAAAATCAATAACTTTTTTATTGCTTTCCACTCATCTTTTTGAAGCTTTAATACAAAATGCAACGAGATGTTATCATTGGGTGTTATAACGTTAGGATTTGATTGTAGAATTAATTTGCATTCAAGATTAAACTTTCTATTATTTCTAATGTGCGTTTTGTTTTGTCTTTTGGAGGATACTCTTTCGTCTGGTGGGTATACTGTGAATAACATTAAACTTTGGTAGTTGAGAATTTTCTAGGCTTTATGATATATATATATATATATATATATATATATATATATATATATATATATATATATATATAGGTATAAAGCTATATAGAGAGATAGATATATGTGCTATATATATGTATATATATATATATATATATATATATATATATATATATAGAGAGACAAGAGAGAGAGGGGGAGTGGAGAGAGAGAGTGTGTATGAGAGGGAGAGAGAGAGAGAGAAGAGAGAGAGAGAGAGAGAGAGAGAGAGAGAGAGAGAGAGAGAGAGAGAGAGAGAGAGAGAAATTCGTGTATTTATTTTTAAATTGCGTGCATATTTGAAATGCAATGTTATATATATATATATATATATATATATATATATATATATATATATATATATATATATATATATGTATATATATATATATATATGTATACTATATATCCTATATATATATATATATATATATATATATATATATATATATATATATATATATATATATATATATATATATATATTTTTATATATGTGTGTATATTTATATATAAATGTATATATATATATATATATATATATATATATATATATATATATTTACATTTAGTAAGGTTATGTTAATTTAAATGAAATTATCAACAAATAAAATTGTTTAAAAAATAAAATTGAATAGATAAATAAATAGATATGTAAATAAATATTTTAGGGTGTTATGCGGTGTGATGAGTGGTGCTGCATGACACACAATTGAAGTTTCCTGACGCTGCGCGATTTTAAAAATATAGAGGTCCAGATTTGTGGGGTGCTCTGAGCAGTGAACAATGATATAAAAAGGGTACAATACGGTGTGAAAAATTGACTAGTGGGGCGGGGAGGTGTGCGGTGCGGTGCGGTGCGGTGCGGTGCGGTGCGGTGCGGTGCGGTGCGATGCGGAAAATTCCGGTGCTCAGCCAGACATAAAATATTTAAATAGATAATTATATACATTACGGAATTGATAATTGAAAATCAAATATATATATTAAAAAATTTATAAACAAATGAATAATTTTTTAGAAAATTTTAAATTAAAATAAAATTTGGTAAATTCAGGAATATTTATCAAAATATATGAGTAAATGAAATAAAAAAATAGAATTAAAATTATAATTATTTAAATTAAATTAATTAATTTAGAATTTAAAAAAATTAGTTTAATAACTAAAAGGATTTGAAAATAAATACATAAAAATAGATAGCTAAATTATCATAATGTACAGAAATAATTTAATCTAATTCGCCTTTCGAACCTGATTGTTTGTCTACTCCCTAAAACAATTAATAAGGCTAATAATGTATCTTAATTTATTTGACTAAATTTGATACATTGTGTTGGACGGTTTTGAACATCATATAAGGAACAAGTTCGATCGTACTTACAATTACAGAACATAAAAAATTTATATATATTAATCTGAAGATTAAAATCTTCTTTCACACTTTAATTGATAAGCAATATAATCTAATTAATAACAAAAGCAAAACGATCTTCAAAAACATTAATAAACTCATTTTCTATTTTAGAATGAACGAAAAATATCTATTTTATTTTAAAAGAAATTGCAATTTATCTTTATGAATAAAATTTTTAACCTAATATTAGTTGCTTGTCCCAAAAGTTAAAGAAACAAAGAAAAATACAATAAATTCTCACAAAACAAATTCAAAAAGTTTGTTTCTGTGGGAGATGGAAACATTTTGAAAGGAGAAACAATGCGTTTTCTTAAAATAGATTATTTTTTTTATAAGTGTGTTTGTTTTGTTCGTGAATCAAAGCTTATGGACTACACAAGGGAAAGGTATTGTTTC